>JAJIBD010008013.1:0-92474 GCA_021461705.1 Cryptotis parvus
AATAGATATGTGTGCCTCTGTGTTCTTTGCAGTGCTATTTGCAATACTGCACAGTTGGAAACAATCAAAATGCTCAGTAACTGATTATTATTAGATAAAGAAATACATACACACAATAAAATACTACTCAGTTCTAAACAAAAGAGAAATCTTGCTTTGCAAACATTGTGATTTAAATAAAATCAGATTTTATTTTGCCTTTTTGGGTCACACCCGGCAATGCTCAGGGATTCTCCTGGTCTGCACTCAGGAATTACTCCCAGCGGTGTGAGGGGGACTATATGGGATGCCGGGGATCAAACCCAGGCCAGCATGGGTCGGCCATGTGTAAAGCAAACACCCTACCGCTGGACTATCGCTCTGGCCCAATAAAATCAGATTTAAATAAAATCATCTGATTTAAATAAAATCAGAAAGAGGCAAAAAAAAAGGACTGAATGATTTTACTCATACATCACAGGTGAAAAATAAAGCAAAGAAAAAGACAATGTCTACTGAAGACACATATTCTTAGACACTGTCTGATTTTTGGACATTGACATCAGAATTTCATTGAGCATTCAGATGACAGAAACAAGAAAAACAGACAAGTTTGTTGCTGCAAAAGCGAGAGGTGAATGGTAAATGTCTTGTGGAGCATAAGCGGGGAGTGCTGGGTGCCCCAACAAAATCCGGGAGGAGGGTCAGGGGATCCCCTTCTGCCTGCTGGCAGCTGGTGGACAGAGAAAGACACCAGAATCCAGCAGAGTTTCAAAAGGCTTTACTTGCACTTATTCTGTTACACAATTTAGTAAAAGGAAAACCCCAGATGTTAGGTTCCTAGCTGGGCCCCAGACATGTGGAGGTTTAGAATCCTAGGCCAAGATGGCCACTACCATGTGCTGAGGCCCAACAGAGAGAAGGGAGAGGAGCAGAGCGGAGGCAGAAAGGAGAAAAAGGCAAAAAGGCAAAAAAAGACGGATGAAAGCAGGCTACAGCTTTTATAACTTTTAAGCCCTGACCAGCCCATATAAATAATTCAAGCCCATTGTACACTTTTAGCTAGTACTTCCTAATTTTATTATAAATAAGTTTTATATTTCTATTATTATAAATAAATTTTATATTTATGATTTATTATAAATAAAATAAACTTAATCATGTAAAATATGTCTGCTTTGAAAGAAAATACTTTATTGAACTATATGTATGGCTTTCTTAAAGGTGCTCAGAATTTACCCCAGATTCTCTGCTCAAGAATCACTGATACTCATGCTAGGGAAGTGATATGTGGTGCCCAGTATTACACCCAGGTAGACATGCATTGGAAGAGCACAGATCCCTCCCTATACTATCTAGCTGGCTCCATAAACTAGAAATTTATATTTCTGGAGAAATTATTAAATAATGTACTAAATACCATGACAAGAGTCCAGTGTTTAAAGTTGTTAACTTGAAATCAACTAAGAATGAAAAGCTTCTGTTTCCATATTTGCCAATATAGTACCTAAATTAGGCAAAATTTGTGCAAAAGTTTGGCTTTCATTCAACAAATCTAAATATATATACATTTTTTCACTAAATTTTGTTTTCAGGCCAATGTGTTGTACAATAACAAATGCCTTCCTGTAAGAATTAAAAATGTGATGCAGAGCTTCTAAGCGGCTGGGGAGGCTGGAGCCCGGCTCGCGCCGAGCCCAGCTGACGATGGGATCCCAAGGAGGGCAGATGGGTTTTGGATGTTGGCCCATCGCCTCTGGGGGGTCCCGGAAGCAGCCAGATGAAACTTCGCCCATCACACTAGCCACTATCTTCGCTGTCCGGATGCTGGGAAACTGCCTCACGACCAGATCAACAGAGCAAAACCAGTTCGAGCCCAGGTAGGCGGCTCCCAGAAGCGGAATCACTGGTAATTCGTCAGATGGAGTCAGGGTTCGGCCACTCCCCCTCCATTTTGTCGAGCCTGGTGGACCCGCCCAGGAGCTGCCCGGGAACCAGTATGCAGAGCCGCAAGCGGCTGGGGAGGCTGGAGCCCGGCTCGCACCGAGCCCAGCTGACGATGGGATCCCGAGGAGGGCAGATGGGTTTTGGGTGTTGGCCCATCGCCTCTGGGGGTCCCGGAAGCAGCCGGATGAAACTCGCCCATCACACTAGCCACCATCTTCGCTGTCCAGACGCTGGGAAACTGCCTCACGACCAGATCAACAGAGCAAAAACCAGTTCGAGCCCAGATCAGCGCCGCGCAAGCGGCCATGCAGTCCACTAAAAATGGTGAAACAGTAATGTCTTTTAATGCACTGTATTCCACGAAGAGCAGGAAAGTTTATCGGGAAGGAGATATAAAGAGGAAAGAAATGACATACAGAATCTGCCAAGTAGTTGAGGTGCGGGAGGGGGAGGGAGGTGGGGACGTTGGTGATGGTAGATGGGTTTGGGTGGAGGGATGGGTGTTGGAACACTGTAGAACCAAAACTCTACATGAGCATCTTTCAATTGTATGTCTAAAATGGTGTAGCAATATTTGGGGGAAAATAATAAAATTAAATTTAAAAAAAAGAATTAAAAAAGTGCTAGAAAAAGAATTTGTGTTTGAAAATTATGAATAATAAATAAAATGTTAATTAGTTATTTATAAATATCTCATTTTAAAGATTTAATGTGTATCTTCATATGTGTTTAGGATAATGTCATGTTTTATATATTATGAAATCATAATATTTCAATTAGTGTTGTTGGCTCATTTTGAGTCAGTTGATTAAAGTGTGTGTCTTACAAGCAGCTAACACTAGCTTCATATATAGTACTCTAAGCTCGCCCAAGAGTCATTTCTAAGCATAAAGCCAATGGTATGCTTTGAACACCACTGAGTATAGGCCCCAAAGTTGTAAACATATTTTAATAAGTTTCCAGTGAAGTATGAAGAATACTATCAAAAACTTTAAGTACCTATTGCTTCATTCTGACTACATCATTTTTTCTTTAAAAGGACATCTAAAACATTTATTTATTTTTCTACTTTAGGATTTTACATTGGTAAAATAAAGTCTGATTGTCCTATTTCCATGAGGTAATTTCCTCTTATTCTACTTGATTCTAAGAACATAACATTTAGCCAGACATTTACCTGTTTTAACAAGTCCAATTTTGGGCTGCAAGTTGTTTACTCAAGATCCTATCTATTGTGTAATGTGACAAGGCTGCAATTATGATAAATGAAACAATAAGTGAACAAAATTGCTGGACTAATTTATTTACTATCTGGATAAATACTAAACTTAAAATATATTTTATTGACTTTAATTTCACTTGAGAACATTCATTTGGTTGTATCTTAGGTATAATTTGTAAAGTGAATTAAAAATAAAGACACACCATTCTACAATTAATCCAAGCCTCTTTATATTTCAGTCTTCATTGTGAATGAAATGACACTAAATCAGTACTTTCGACTTGGTAAGGGAAGTCATAAACTGCATGTAAATAGTGCTTCTTTATTGAACTTTTAATAATTCTAAGAATTAATAAATGGTTGGCAAATGTCAGAATGATTTCTTAAACTAAAAATTCTGGCACTCAGCTTCCTCTCTGAAAAACACAGTTTAGACATGTATATGTTCTGTTTTCTTTCCTTTATTTCCTTTCAATCTAGTGAGTTATATATCAATGATATTGTTAAGATTGATTGAGCAAGAACAAAACTCTTGCTCTCTGTGTTATGCCTTACACAATCATTTAGAAGTCAAGCATTAACTGAACATTTATCATAAGAACAGTACAGAGAGCCATTCTTCATAAAATGGAGCCAATTTTAATGTGAATTGCTAGTCAAAAACATACATACATGTAAGTTTTAAATTAATTGACTTTTAAAATTATTTTATTTTTTGAGTGTGAGAGTTTTTCTATAGTAGAGATACTAAGATTACCTTGATATATGATAGAGCAATATTTGTTGCAGTAATGATTCAGTGATTTTAAGCACATAGAATATTGAGTTAATGCAAAAAAAAAAGAAAATTCCTGAGGTAAATTTCATCTTATGCAAGGAAAAGTCAAATATTTTAAATAATATGAATAAAAAAACATGTATATTTCAAAGATGATGTAAAATGACACGTGTATGTTCTTGTTAATAGTTAGCTTGAAGTAGCAGTCGATTTAATATGATTCTGTAACATGAAATCACTTTGGTTGAAATGATTATAAATCATTTTCAAAGAGTTGGTTTTTTTTGACTTAAATGAATATTGCATAATTATTTAAAAAATTACATTTGTATTCACACGTTGGAACTTCTATTGCTATTACTTTACTAGATTTCAGTATATGATAAACTCTACAAACATAGAGGGTAGGTACACATTAAGCATGTACATTTATTTTTAATATTATTTGTTGGGGAACCACTGGGGTCTACAACAGTATCAGGGCAGAAGTTCTCTTCTACCTCTGAGGCTGCCGGAATCAGATGAAAACTCATGAGTCCAGTGCAGTTCCAAAAAAAGGCTTTAATAGTACAAAAGCTCTACCACCGCAATCCAATATAATGAAAGAACTCTAGTTCTAGTCAGAACTTAGACCGTACAAAAGACTCCAATTCTCCCACCAAAGAGAGAGAATCTCACCAGAGAGGAGTCCTACCCAAACGAAGGGAAGGGTGTCTCAAGTTAGTCCCCTTATACACCAAAGTAATCCTAACTTTTGACAGGGGAGGGTCCTGTCAACAACGAACCCTAAACAGCTTCTAGATAGTAGAGGAGTGTAGAAAGGTAGTGCCACACCCTATTACAGGTATAAACAAAAGGTTCAAGGACTAATCCCTTCCTCTGAGACGATCTCTTATGTAAAACATGAGAGAGGGGCTGATATAAAGTAATTCATCTTAATTTCATGGGCTTCATGTAATCTAGGTGGTACCCACAAGGTCTTTCTTATTTATTATCTGCACCAGGGTGATTCTCAGTATCTTGTTTTCTGTATACTGAAAGGGTCATGCTCGCCTGCTTGAGGGCAAATTAGTATGACCCTTCCTTAACCTTAAATGATAGTCTCAACATATCCAGGGTGGCAGTCTCCTGGTAAATTCTAACTGTCGCTTGCTGGGTGAGTGGGTATAAAGAGGAGCTGCGCAAAATCTAGATAACATAGACGTCTTAGTAGATGTATAATAAGTCAGAAGTTATTCACATTCAAGGTGACTTCTGTAACTGTCACACCCTCGATCAGTGTTTACATAGAAGAGAGATCTCATTAGAATGAACTTGGCTTAAGAACATGTAAGGAGATTAAGCTGTGAGTGGGTAAAACAGCAAAGCTCCCAAGCTAGCTAAGCCTGTCATCCAACAATTATTCACCTATATTTATGCTTTTTGGGTCACATCAGTGATGCTCAGGGGTTACTTCTGGCTCTACATTCAGGAATTACTTCTGGCAGTGCTCAACAGACCATATGGGATGCCAAGGATGGAACCTAGGGTTGGCCGCATGCAAGGCAAATGTTCCACCCACTGAAACACCCACTGCTCTACCCACTGCACTAGTCTCCCTGTGCTTGGCTGATTATGAAGCATCTGGGAGGGAAGGCAGGTTTTTAGCCCCTGTCCCGTCACCCCAATAGAACCTCAAAAGAAGTTAGAGGAAACCACCCCCCATGAGGGCAGCCATTTTCAATATGGGACTCCACAGCTCCTCAGAGCTCTACCCAAGAGAAAAGCCCATCTCAAGCCCTGCTCGTCAGTGTCCCACCCTACAGCAAAGCCTATTTCAAGCCCAGGTATGCTTGAATCAGAGACACAGATAAACGGGGCAGAGTGCTACCAGCTCTCCCTGTGTTCAGCTGATCATGAGCCAACCCAGGAGGGAAGGCAGGTTCTAGCCCTGGCCTATCATCCCAATAGAGCCCTCACAAGAAGCCAGAGGGCCTCATTTTCAACATCCGGAATCCACAGCTTGTTAGAGGTCCACCCAAGAAAAAAGATGACCTCTTCCCCATTGCATTCTGCCACTTTGCGACCATGTGGTTCATCAATAAATGCACAAACTGAGAGCCAATCTACTACCAAGATTATTCCACTTGCACGGCATAACCTGGCAAGCTACCCATGTCTTATTTGATATGCCAAAACAGCAACAATTATAGACTTCATTCCCATGACATGACCAAATAGTTTGAGGCTCTTTGCATTCCTGGAGTGAGCAAATGCCTTTGGGCTACACTAGCACACGGCAGGGACATAGGGAGATGTTACTGGTGTCCACTCAAACAAATCCTTGAACAACAGGAAGACAAGTGATACAAGTGATTCATCTATAGTTTATTCAGAGTAGTGGACTCTGGTTTTCTCTTCAATTGTTTTTCATCTATATCATCTATATCGTTTCCTTCTCTCTGCCTCTCTGTCTCTGTCTCTGTCTCTGTCCATCCATTTATCTGTCTGTCTGTCTCTGTCTCTCTCTCTCTCTCTCTCTCTCTCTCTCTCTCTCTCTCCAGAAGGTATAAGGCTTTTATCTCATGTAGGCCAGGAACACACAATATTGCTTAAGTCCTGAAATGCTGGGGATTATACAACCCGTATCTCTACCACTCATGGGGTGCTCTGGGCAAGGGACCTTCGGGCATGTTCTAGTGGTCCTCTGCAGAGCACCACTAGTGGTGCTCATCATTCCCATATGATGCTGGGAATCTAACTAGGTTTGAAAGCACGCATGCCTTAACACTTGTATGATCTATCTGTTCCTTTGCTTTGGTTTCTTAAATTTCCTGGCCTCTTCCCTGATCATCCATGTTGATAGGAACTGTTCTTTGTTGCCTGGAATACGAAGAGGTGCCCTGAGTGTGTACTTCTTTTTTATCTGACAGAAGCCAGATGGCTTCTCTTTTGCATGATTACTCAAGCAATAGGCCGTAATCCCTCAAAGTGCTCTGTCTTCTATCACTTGCCTTTTTCCTTTCTTCCTTATGTTTTACTTTTTCTTACTCTAATTCTTTCGTTAGTGCCTACTATGTATAAGTCATGAGTTAAAGGAGTATGATCATAAAAATGAGTCTGGGAAAAAATTCAAATTTGCAATGAGATGTGTACTCAAATTATTCTAATGGTACAACTAAGCAAGACTTAGTGAATCAGAAAAGATACACAGAAACATTTATACACTCAAGCCTGAAGAATGGGCAAAATTTGTTCAATCAACTACTGTTTCATCGTATTATCTTAGTGTCAGTGTCAACTAAGCAGCTGGATCAAACCTTCTTTTCTCTGTGCTATTTTAAACACTAAGAATGAACTAATATTGTAAAATTGGATTTTCCTGCACTGGTGCATTCTTGAGAATTGTATGAAAGACACACAAAATTTAGAATGTTAAGAAGTTAGAATTTATTGTATAGTTCAAGTAGATGTACCTGGGTCCCTCTGTCTCCAACTATTTGGGCCTCTCTCTTTACCCTTGTATGGCGTCACTGCTCTTGCTCCATGCTGCCTCATCCCTGTGTACAATTTTCTGAGGCCTGTCCCTTGCCATCTGTCCTCCTGCAGTGCATCATGATCTGGGCTTGTCGCCAATGAGTTCTTTATTCCGTGTGCACTTTCCTAGTCTTAAATTTTGTCACTTGACCTCAGGATACCCACGGGTATCCCTGTTGTCCAGAACTGGCATTTCCCTTAAGTCTTTGGCCATTATCATGTGAGCATAGTTGAGATTTGTATGTTCTATACCTGTCACAAGACCTCTCTTGAACTGTGCCCCTTGTGGTTCCCTGTTGTCTTAGTTTTCCTAGTCTGTGACCACTAATGCATACTGTGGGTGAGACAACTCGCGCTCAATACCTTGTCACTGTCTGGGTGCATGAGCTCTGCTTGATCCTGTGGTATATGTGGGAAGGGTGTGAGTGAGAGATAAATTGTGTGCATGTGATCAAGAAAGGGAGAGAGAAAGAGACAGGAGACAAAGAGAGAGAGAAATAGAGAGACAAAAAAGAAAGGTGGGAGCTTCCAATATCCTATGCCCCGGGAAAAGAACTTGAAATACATTACATAGAGGCAATTTACAATACCTTTCATTTAGAAAACCTTTATTTTCTTTTGAACCATACCAGATTATGCTAAGGGTTTATTCATGGCACTGTCCTCAGGGAGACCATATGGGATGCCGGGGACCAAGTTCCAGTTAGCTGCATGGAAGACATATGCCCTACATGCTGTACAATTACATAGGCCCCTCAGAAAAAAACTTTTTTGATTTCATTTGTAGTCATCTTATTTACTCAGATCTTCAAAATTCATTTGTATTTCCTTCCTTTTCCTTATTTATTTTCTTTTCCTCTTTCCTTTTTCTTTCTCTCCTCCCTACTTCCTTCTTGCACTTTCTGTTTTGTCCTTCCTTCCCCTTCTTTCCTTCCTTCCTACCTTTCTTTTCTTTCTCCCTCACTCCCTCCCTTCTACTTCTTTCATTCTTTACCTTTCTCTCTCACTCTTTCATTTTTTCACTCTCTTTCTTTCTCTGTGCCCAAAGGTACTCAGGGCTTAGTGCTGGCTCTGTGCTGAGACATCACACTTGGATGAGGACTAGGAAGACTCAAATCCAGTTCTGATGGAGTGATACCAGTGACCTAGTATCACTGGTATCACTAGTATCACTAGTATCTAGTGATACTAGATGATTAGAAACCATATTTAAATCTTTTTGAATGCTAATAAAAAACCTACTAATAAATATGAGGGAACTTTAAAGACAATTTATGAGGCCAAATTTCTTAAATAATTAATGTTGTTTGAAAGTCTCCCTTTACATTTACTGCTGAATTTGAAAAACACTTTACTTTTTTAACGATGAAATAGCTCTTTGACCAAAAAAAAAAAAAAAAACCCAGTTGTTGAGGAGACAAAAGTTTGTAGACTGTATACATAGAGCAGAGATATAAACTTAAAGTCAGTAAAAAATACTTTAAATACAAGCATTCCATTGTTGGTGGGAATGCCGGCTGGTACAGCCTTTCTGGAAAACAATATGGACATTCACTCCAAAGACTAGAAATTGAACTCCCATTTGACCCAGCCATACCACTCCTGGGAATCTACTCTGGGAAACCAAAAATACAGCGGAAACACCATCCCTACTTTTATGTTCATAGCAGCATTATTCACAATAGCAAGAATCTGGAAGCAATCAGAGTGCCCGAAAAATCGATGACTGGATAAAGAAGCTTTGGGAAGCAACCAGAGTTGCCCGAAAATCGATGAATGGATAGAAGCTTTGGTACTATCTACACAATGCAGCTGCTTAGGAAAATGAAGTTATAAAATTTTCCTATAAATGGATGGACATGGAGAAGATTATGTTGAGCGAAATTAGCCAGAAGGAGAGAGACAGATACAGAATGACTGCATTTATTTGCATGGCATAAATATATATGTACATATTATGATACCAATATCCAAGGTCAAGTGAAATATGGGAGGTCTTCTCAAAGGTGGAAATTATCACAAACGTGTGGGAGTCAGAGGTTAGGTAAGACAGAAAATGAAACAGGGTTCTTAACAAAGGGTTGTCGAGGGTACTAATGCCAACCTAGAACTGAGCATTAAATAGAGCCAAAAGGATACACATGACAACCTTTTAATGTATGTTCTGTAATCCATAGTCTGGAAGGGAAGGAAAAGAGAAAGAGAGAGAAAGGGAAAGAAATAAAGAACCTGCCATGGAGGTGGGCTGGGGAAGGGGGAGGGAACCGGGGATGTTGGTGGTGGGAGATGGGCACTGGTAGAGGGACGGGTGCTGGAACACTGTATGACCAAAACCCAAACATGAACTTTTTAATTGTATATATTTTTATTTGTATATCTCACGGTGGTATAATAAAAATACTTAAAAAATACTTTAAATACAAGCACTATTTTCTAGGGGTCAAGAAACATGAGGAGATAAAGAATAGTGATTAACTGTATAATACCTTTGGAATTGCCTTCAATGGCCTCTTAGAAGAGTAAAGGAAAGACAGGGCCCTTTATTAGCGTAACAAATATGCCTTTGTTACATGTTGGCTAGTATTCCAAGAGATTTTATTGTAAGGTGTATCAGTAGCGTTAACACAGACTCATAGCAGAGCTAATTTCCAATAGGGTAATATTTCCCAGTTTCCAAATAATATTTTTCATTTAAAATATCAAGCTCATAAACAACTAAGGTGATTGAGTTTTAGGTGGGTAGGGAAAGACTTTTGATATAATTATAAACAATAGAGAAAGCAAATACTAAAGAAAGCAGCTTTAGAGAACAAAATTTGAACGTAGCATATTTAATTAAATGTATACTGCAATCACATATATTCATAAGGCATGAATATATGTATTATATAGAAAGATATATCAGTAAACTATAATAAAGTTCTCTAAAGTTTTTATTATGATATTAAATTAATTTTAATAAATGTATTACTTTATTTTTATTATTTAAGATTGTTGTTAATTGTTGTAATTGAGTTCTGAAATGAATTATTTGAATTAAAATGATGTATTATTGATTTCTCCAAATGTGAAAAGACTTTCTATTCTGCACTTAAAAATAAACGTTGAAAAATAAATGTTGTTTAATATAATTATCAGAGTTCCCCAAATTTATTTACTTTTTTTCAAATTTATATACTCTTTTTCAGAAATAAAGATCACCCAGAATGGCACCGCTTCTGCCCCAAAACTATCTTTCTTGAGTGAATAAACAGAAAGCATCCCCAGCTGCACACAAGGCTGCAGCCACTTGTGGATATCTCCAATGGTATAGACCTCTTTAAGTAACATTGACCTTAGAGTGTCTGACCTAGCAAAATTATGTATCATAAAGGATCGATTAAGACATTTGAATTCAGTATAGTAACATATATTTTTTGGAAGTAAATGTCCTAAATGTCTTCAGGAATAAGTCTCTAAATTAAGTTGTTATGTAGTGTAAGACTACTTACTTTTATGTCTGAATTCCGTGATGTGAAGATTTAATGCAAAATACATATGCCTCCCACATACAAGAAATCACTTAGCTTTAATAGATTCTAAAACAATAAGTGTTACAAAATCATTGCATTTTTTCATCTAATAGAAATATTAATTGCTATAATTTAAAAATTAAGTTACGACTATCTTTTCTATAAAAGAAAAAATGAATTATAACTGAAATTCATTATCAAGAAAGAACACTTTGGATAACATCAATAGATATGTAAATTTCTAGAGCGCCAATGGTGAATATATGATGGAATTCACTTCCAAACATTTTTGTTCAACATTCATAAAAAACAAAAGATTAATGATTATCTCCCAATTAAAATTATTAACACTAATTATAGATACATTTTCACCAGGGAAGGAAATAGATAATTAGAGGGATGCTTGGAAAAGGGTTATGGGAAAGGCAAATAAAAGTTTTATTCATCACTGAGAAAAATTCTTTGTGTGAGAACTCAATAAGTAAAAAAAATTGGTGGAGACTATTAAGATAAAAATATGACGTTAATTTAGACTAGTTTTTATTTTAATTCTTTATCTTCAAAAGCAAAGAGACGTCAACAATATTATAAATACCATTGTCTCGCTTTATAAATATATGCTAATCATCTTTAACCAAATTGCAGCTCAGTGAATAGTGATCCCATAATAATGAAGTTTATCATCATCCTTGCTGAACTAACTACCCTAAATTATGTTGTACTGGCATTATATTATTGAGAAAATTAAAAAGAACATTAGACTTTTTGTAACATTTTAGTAAAATAAAATTATATACCTCCTAAATGAATTTCTCTGAAAATTAAAAGAAAAGTTATAAATAAAAACGTTATTAAAATGGGAGATTTTGTCTATCACACTGGACTTGCAATGGAAGGGTGTTTGGGACACTGGTGGAGAAATGAGAATCCCTGGTGTTGAATATGGTGATGAATGAATATGCATTGAAAGTGTGATTAACAGTATTATAGATCCTGTCCCCAATAAAATGATTTAAAAAAAAGAGTAATCTTCAATTAATATAGCTTATATCTAGAAAGGTGATTGACAAAAGGAAACAAAGGAAAACTAAGACCACCTTTTTATGTGCCTCTTTGATAAACTTTTTTTTTGTCACACCCAGCAATGCTCAGGGTTTACTCCTGGCTCTTCACTCAGGAATTACTCCTAGCATTACTCGCGGGACCATAGGGGATGCCGGGATCGAACCCGGGTTGGCTGCGTGCAAGGAAAATGCCTTACCTGCTGTGAAATCACTCCAGTCCTCTGTGATAAACTTTCTAATTGACTTTCTTCCTGAAACTATCTGGTGAGGGGTTGGAGCTATAGCCCAGCGGGTAGGGCATTTGCCTTGCATAGGGCCTGCCCATGCTAGCCCGGGTTCTATCCCCCGCATTCCATATGGTCCCCCGAGCACCGCCAGGAGTAATTCCTCGTGCAGAGCCAGGAGAAACCCCTGAGCATTGCCGGGTGTGACCCAAAAAAAAAAACAAAAAAAAAAAAAAAAACCTGTCTGGTGATTTATTCACCTCTACTGGTCTCTCCCATTTATATACGAAGTATTCACATTACTGATAAGCTCCCTTTTACATTTTTCTTATCAACAGTTCATTGTTAAAATAATATTTTAGTTTCTAAAAAAAACACAGGATAGTAAATAGCAGATTAAATTTAGAATAGTAGATTCTTCCTGAAAATTCTGTTTCCTATAAAAAATAGGAAAAAGCTCCCTTTTAAGGAAAGTACATTTTATGTAATTAGCTCAGAATATAGCTAATGTTAATTTTATGTGGGTACGCTTAGATAAGACTTCCATTAGTTTTGTTTTATTCTTTCATGCAAGGAGTCAATTCAAGGGTCTTATTAAAGCAAGCTATCTCCTCTACCACTAATTTCCCTTACATTTTTTGCCTTTTTTTCTCCCTTTTTTAAATGTATGCAGGAGGTGTTAAGATGATTAGTTATTTTAAGGATTATATACTTTTAGGAGATTCTTAGTTATTTCCTCTATAGTTATAGAGCTCACTGATCTGTTGATTTTTTTTTCCCTTTCCTTGTGAAAAAGGAGATAGTCAAGAAATTTTGAAAGAGGGTCAACTAAAATGATGTTTTGGGAGATTCATGAACTCCCCTGATACCACAGTCCCACGGAATATATAACTTGTCAAGTGGCAATTCTTTTGAAAAAAATTCCAGAAACCAGTTGAGCAACTCCTACACATTGGACAAATTAAAAAAAAAAAAAACCCACATCAAAAGGGTATAAAAAGGCAGAAACACACTCTGGCTATAAACCTCACCCCTGGCCCAGAGCCATGCACTCAGGAAGGAACACACAGCTTCTCCCTAAGAAGGATATTTATACCACAGCATTTGAGACTCCCACCTGTGCTACCAGAACCTAAATACCAAGCTCCACAAACCGACAATCCTTGTGTTTATGACCCATAAGACTAGAGCAAACAGAGACACAGTTGTTCATGTGCGCAAGCCCTGGCTACACTATGGCCTCAGTGCTCTCCACATTCAAATTCAAACTACACACATCCCAGTCATTCCCTCGAAAAATCCATCTGCTTTCTTTAAGAGCAGTTGCTGAATGTCAGGTTTCTACTTGAACACATAAGAAAGGTTTCCTTGAGTCCATGAAAACCTGAAGACAACCTGTTGTCACCCTCTGGCTGATTCTTATTACCAATATCTCCCTAAAAGGCCTTTGTACTTAATGCCTGCTTCCAGATTGCACACCATTTCCAGAAAGAAGATTTCCTGGATTTCTGGCTCAGATGGCCATAGGTACTTACACTCATGAGTCCTTGCAGAATGTACATGAGTACAAAAATGGTTTAGGGGCAGGAGAGATAGTAACTTGATCACTTGATCACTTGAATCCCATGGTCAATTTGCTCAAGCAGGCGTCAATAATGTTTCCATTTGACCCTGTCACGTGTCAGTGTAACCCAATGGCATCTGCTTGCTCCAGGAATATGAAGAGTCTCAAACCATTCGTTCAAGGTTTTGACAAAGAAATCTGACCATCTTAAGGTGGGCTGCAACATCCAGTCGGTAATGGCTCTAGTCCAGTGGTTGTCTCCAAGACTCATTACATGTCCAGCGTATCTGATTTTCGATGCCTTGACAAATGAGACAGTGTCCCTGAGTCTTGATCGTCAAAGGAGGTAGGAACTCTAGATTCCTTCTCTCACTTGAGTGAGGTGTGATATTTTAAGCATAGTTCTTTCGATTCCTCTTTGGGAGACCCAAATAGCATTCTCCGTTTATTTTTTTTTAATTTTTTATTATTATTTAGTTTTATGTTTTCCTTTTTGGGTCACAACTGGCAGTGCTCAGTGGTTACTCCTGGCTCTGCACTCAGGAATTACTCCTGGTGGTGCTTGGGGACCATATGGAATCCCGAGGATAGAACCTGCGCTGTCTGTGTGCAAGGCAAATGCCCTACCCGCTGTGCTATCACTCCAACCCCCTGAACAGCATTCTCATCCTGTTTTCGTAGGAGAGATAGTACAAGAAACAAAGTGCTTGGTTTTCATGCAGCCTAATGTCTCGATTCTGGTTTGAGTGGCCTGAGCTCAAGTAGAAGAGATCCCTGAGTATCTCATTAGGAGTATAAAGCCCAAAGCATTTCCAGGTGTGGTGCAAAAACAAATGAAAAGCAATTTAATGAATGGGGGAGCAACTTCTTCCTCATTCAAGACTACACCCTGTCTCAATATAGAAAGAGCATGAAAAAACAGAACTATTGCAACATAAACAAACAAAAAGCCGCCTCCCCATTTCTTCCTAGAAAGGAATTAGATCTGAAAATGAAAAAAAGCCTTCTTATTAGCTTGAGTACTGAAGATTTGAATTGAAATCAGCCACATGCAAGGTAAGTGCCTTTCCTCCTTTACCATCTTTCTGACACTAAAATCAAGTTTTACAACATTTTTGGAAGGGTTTAGGCAGAAAAAGAACCATGTTTTGGAAAAACTATGTGTAATATAAATGTATCCTAACCTTTAAGCTGAGGACAGTTAGTTATATAGAAATTTCTGATAAAGATCATGTGTGAGCTAAGACTCAAAATGAGAGGTTTCCAAATAACTTGGTAAATGCATGTTATACAATCTTATTTTATAAATTGTTCTTATCATTGTTACTATTTCACATATTATTGTTAGTATTAGTATCCCACCCGCGCACAAAGGCCTGGCAAGCTAAATATATTATATTCAATATGCTAAAAACAGTAACAATAATAGACCTCATTCCCATGACCTGAACAAATCCTTTGAGGCTTTTCATGTTCCTGAGTGAGCAGATGCCTTTGGGCTACACTAGCATGTGACAAGGACAATGGAGATGTTACTGGCACTAGCTCCAGCAAATTGATTAACAATGGGAAGACAAGACAAGAGATAAGTGATTGTTATTATTAAGATTCAATTCCTTTAGAAACAGGGGTAAGGACTTGAGAGTTATAGCATTGGTAAATTGATTGTGTTGTGCATGCAGTTGACACAGATTCAATCCCCAGTACCCCATATGATCGCCCTAAACACCAGTAGGAGTAAGACCTGAATGCAGAGCCAAGAATTTTCCCTAAACATCACCAGCTAGGGTACAAACACAAAAACAAACAAAAATAGATTAAAATATGTTTCATTAAGTTGAGTTAATAAAAGATGGATTTGTATATGTATAACAACAAACAATATGTGAAAAGTGTCACCTTATTAACATCAAATAAAATTTGTGTTCTTCCTCCATCCCATAATCCCATAATCATGTTCCCTGATTACAGAGGGAAATTCCTGAGCAAAAGAAAATTTTAACCACTTAATTTTTGCTCTTACTTTCTTTAATTACCTGATATGTTTACAGGGCCAAGAGTTCTATAGAAGTAATTTTGGCTGCTCACCACCAATCTCTTTCAGAGAAGGGAAAATCATAAAAAAAAAAAAGATTATCTCTCCCATTTTTCCCAGGCGGGCCACTCTCTGAATCACAGTTTCTTTTGATATTTGTAATAGGATCACATTAATCAGGCAAAAATAAATTTAGCATTGGTGAATTTGGGGAAGATGGGAAGAGAGTTGTCATGCTTTTTTTTTTTTCAGCTAATGAAAGAGATTAGCTTACAATAATCAGATAAAAGCAGAAATCATGTGAACCTAAAATTTCTGGGAAGAACAAAATATTGTCTTTAAAAATTGCCTTATGGAGCTGGAGTTATAGCACAGAGGGTGGACTCTCTGTGCTTACAAGGTTTGCCTTGTAAGCAGCTGACCGGGTTCGATCCCGGCATCCCATATGGTCTCCTGAGTACCGCCAGGAGTAATTCCTGAGTGCAGGACCAGGAGTAACCCCTGAGCATTGCTGGGTATGACCAAAAAAAAAAAAAAAATGGCTTATGAACATTTTCAATATGTATAAAAAAAGAGGGATACTCTTGTGGAAAGCAGCCATCTTTCCCTCAAGCTCCACTTTATTAGTTATTTATTAGTTTCCTAGTAGGGCCTTAACAAATATATAACTATATCTGAATGGTATAAGAAAAGAGGAAATTAAAGAATAGAGAATAAAAGATAAAGTATCTAATAATGATACTTCTGGAGGCTAAAAGAATTAGATCAAGTTGTCTAATGGCCATGTCTTCTAGTCTCTGGGAAGAATCCACATCCTCTGAGATTTTTTTTAAATTTTTTTTGACTTTTTGGGTCACACCTAGTGATACTCAGGTACTCAGGGGTTGCTACTCCCTAGCTCTACAAGCAGGAATTTCTCCTAATGGTGCTCAGGGGACTATATGGGATGCCAGGGATCAAACCTGGGTTAGCAGCATGCAAGGCAAATGCTCTACCTGCTGTACTTGCTCTCTGGCCCCAATCCTCTGAGTTTTTGTACATCCTTGATTTAAAGTTTTCACTTCTATTTCACTGCTCTATTGTATTTCTTTTTTGGATAAGCAACTATTCATCATCTCTGCCCATTTTTGATGGGTTCATTAGGATTTTGATTATTTAACTCTGTGTGAATTTCACACGTATACTATATATAATATATGACATGTTAATCATAGGTATTAACCCTCTCTCTGGTGTACGTTTTCCATTCAGCAGACAATTTTTTGGCTGTTAGCCTAAGTTCCCTTTGTCATATGAAGCCTTTTTAATTTAATATTTATATCTCATTTACTTATTTTTATTTGAATTTTCTTTCTTGTGGTCACAAATTGAAGACACCTATCAGGCTAATTCTCTGGAGAGTTCTCCCTAGTTTCCTCAGGAAATCTATAGATTCTGGTATTCGCTCAAGGTCTCTCATTCATTTATGATTAGTGAGAGACAGTTTCAGTTTCAGATTTTTTTTTTCATGTGACTATTCAGTTTTCTCATTACCATTTGTTGAAGAGTTTTTCTTGCTCCATGTCTTATACCAAGTTTATCTGCCATAGCTTAACTGCCTATAAATCCGAGCTTTAACTCTGGGCTCTAATTATCTGTTCAATTGGTCTGAGAGTTTCTCTTTATTCCAGTACCACGGTTTTGATTTCTTTTTTTTTTTTTTGGGTCACACCCGGCAATGCTCAGGGGTTTCTCCTGGCTCTGCACTCAGGAATTACTCCTGGCGGTGCTCGGGGGGAAAATATGGGATGCCGGGGATCGAACCCAGTCCGGCATGGGCCGGCCGCGTACAAGGCAAAAGCCCTACCCGCTGGGCTATCGCTCCGGCCCCCACAGTTTTGATTTCTATAGTGTAAGAGGAAGCCTCAGAGTTTCCCCCTTGCCCACTGCTATTTGGGGCTCCATTTTCCATGAGTTAAATCTCCATTTTAGGCATTCCTGCAAATTTCTGTATTCTCTCTGATATTTAGTAGTTCACTCTTTCCCAAGATCATAAATTCTGCCCTGGGTTTAGGGCTCACAGGAGATTAAGGGATAATGGATAATAACCAAGGAGATGGTCAAATAGAAAAACCGTAAATGTCTCTGAATACATACAGTGTTAGTCTTATCTTAACAACACAGATGGGTTGTTAAGATAACAACCCTAAATTAACAGGACATCTCTGGAAACAAATAGGAACCCTCACATACCCTGATAAGTAACACAAAGACCCTGTTTTACTTAAAAAAAAAGGAAAGGAAGAAAAGAAAAGAAAAAGAAACATGAAATGAGCAATAGTAACAATCCTATTCTAAGGTCCCTCCTCTCCTGGGGTAGTTTCTTTCTCTTCTACTTACTTTCCAATAAACTTTTCTATTTTCTAAGTTTGGGTTTCATTTTTCTTTATTACTCAATATTTTCTGAAAATATGTACTTAATATTTTCAGAAAATATGTACTCAATATTTTCAGAAAATATTGAAGAACCTGAATATTTTGGATGAACACAGAGACCTGCTATCACTGCTCCTGCATTAATAATATCTCTTACAAAAACAATGAACCAAATTCGAGTGGTAAAAATCTGGAAATTAATGTTGATTTATTAGGTAAATAAAATTATTTATCTAAATGGTCTGGAAGGCTTTCTTTTCTTTTTCACTTTTTTATTTGTGAGTTTTCAAATCATTCTTATTATTAGACCTCTTGTTATTTGTCACCTCATGAAATATACATATACATAAATAAAAACATTATATTATTTTTATCTATAGCTTTGTTTTTATTTATAGCTATCTTTTTTTTTTTTGCTTTTTTTTGGGTCACACCCGGCAATGCTCAGGGGTTTCTCCTGGCTCTGCACCCAGGAATTACTCCTGGCGGTGCTCGGCGGACCATACGGGATGCCGGGATCGAACCTGGGCCGGCATGGGCCAGCCGCTGCAAGGCAACGCCCTACCCGCTGGGATTCATAGATATCTTAAAGGCTTTGGAGATCCCTTAGATTCTAATCCTAAATATTTCTTTATTTTTACCCTCTGAACTATTTCTATTTTCCTTCCCTGTTAGGACTCCCGAGGAAAAATTTTTTTTTTTTTTTTTTTTTTTTGCTTTTTGGATCACACCCGGCAATGCTCGGGATTTCTCCTGGCTCTGCACTCAGGAATCACTCCTGGCGGTGCTCGGGGAACCATATGGGATGCCGGGAATCGAACCCGGCCAGCACGGGCCGGCCGAGTGCAAGGCAACGCCCTACCCGCTGGGCTATCGCTCTGGCCCCGGAAAAAAAAAAAATAAATCTATTATCTCTACTCATTACTGGTCTTTATTTCTTTCAATTTAGAAGTAAAACAGAAGGGTGCAAGTATAAATCAGGTGCTACTTTCTTTGAGGAATCAAACATCTTTTCACTTTAGTACTTCGGCATCCCTAATATGTTTTTTGCTGGGTTGACTATATGCTACCTCATGGGAACCACACATGTATTAGATAACCATATAATTTATTGTGGCATATATTACTAAACTATATTACAACATTCTACTCTAAATTTTTACTTTCCTAAAGTATATAATTATTTAAATTGCCTTAGGTTAAGAATTCCTGCCAGAAATTTGAGATGAGTTTTTTTTCCTTTAGAAACTAGGTTAGTGGGGGAGACTGGAGCCGGCTCGCGCCGAGCCCAGCTGACGATGGGATCCCAAGGAGGGCAGATGGGTTTTGGGTGTTGGCCCATCGCCTCTGGGGGTCCCGGAAGCAGCCAGATGAAACTCGCCCATCACACTAGCCACCATCTTCGCTGTCCGGACGCTGAGAAACTGACCCACGACCAGATCAACTGAGCAAGACCAGTTCGAGCCCAGGTAGGCGGCTCCCAGAAGCGGGAATCACTGGGAATTCGCCAGATGGAGTCAGGGTTAGCCACTCCCCCCTCCTCCATTTTGCCGAGCCTGGTGGACCCGCCCAGGAACTGCCCGGGAACCAGTATGCAGAGCTTCAAGCGGCTGGGGAGACTGGAGCCCGGCTCGCGCCGAGCCCAGCTGACGATGGAATCCCAAGGAGGGCAGATGGGTTTTGGGTGTTGGCCCATCGCCTCTGGGGGTCTCGGAAGCAGCCAGATGAAACTCGCCCATCACACTAGCCACCATCTTCGCTGTCCGGACGCTGAGAAACTGACCCACGACCAGATCAACTCAGCAAGACCAGTTCGAGCCCAGGTAGGCGGCTCCCAGAAGCGGGAATCACTGGGAATTCGCCAGATGGAGTCAGGGTTAAGCCACTCCCCCTCCTCCATTTTGCCGAGCCTGGTGGACCCGCCCAGGAACTGCCCGGGAACCAGTATGCAGAACTCCGCAAGCGGCTGGGGAGACTGGAGCCCGGCTCGCGCCGAGCCCAGCTGACGATGGGATCCCAAGGAGGGCAGATGGGTTTTGGGTGTTGGCCCATCGCCTCTGGGGGTCCCGGAAGCAGCCAGATGAAACTCGCCCATCACACTAGCCACCATCTTCGCTGTCCGGACGCTGAGAAACTGACCCACGACCAGATCAACTGAGCAAGACCAGTTCGAGCCCAGGTAGGCGGCTCCCAGAAGCGGGAATCACTGGGAATTCGCCAGATGGAGTCAGGGTTAAGCCACTCCCCCCTCCTCCATTTTGCCGAGCCTGGTGGACCCGCCCAGGAACTGCCCGGGAACCAGTATGCAGAGCCGCAAGCGGCTGGGGAGACTGGAGCCCGGCTCGCGCCGAGCCCAGCTGACGATGGAATCCCCAAGGAGGGCAGATGGGTTTTGGGTGTTGGCCCATCGCCTCTGGGGGGTCTCGGAAGCAGCCAGATGAAACTCGCCCATCACACTAGCCACCATCTTCGCTGTCCGGACGCTGAGAAACTGACCCACGACCAGATCAACTCAGCAAGACCAGTTCGAGCCCAGGTAGGCGGCTCCCAGAAGCGGAATCACTGGGAATTCGCCAGATGGAGTCAGGGTTAAGCCACTCCCCCTCCTCCATTTTGCCGAGCCTGGTGGACCCGCCCAGGAACTGCCCGGGAACCAGTATGCAGAACTCGCAAGCGGCTGGGGAGACTGGAGCCCGGCTCGCGCCGAGCCCAGCTGACGATGGGATCCCAAGGAGGGCAGATGGGTTTTGGGTGTTGGCCCATCGCCTCTGGGGGTCCCGGAAGCAGCCAGATGAAACTTCGCCCATCACACTAGCCACCATCTTCGCTGTCCGGATGCTGAGAAACTGACCCACCACCAGATCAACTCAGCAAGACCAGTTTGAGCCCAGATCGCGCCGCAAAGCGGCCACGCGGTCCACTAAAATAGTGAAACAGTAATGTCATTTAATGCACTGTATTCCACGAAGAGCAGGAAAGTTTGTCGGGAAGGAGATATAGAGACGAAGGAAATGACATACAGAATCTGCCGGGTGGTTGGGGTGCGGGGGGGGAAGGAGGTGGGGACATTGGTGATGGTAGATGGGTTTGGGTGGAGGGATGGGTGTTGGAACACTGTGGATCCAAAACTCTACATGAGCATCTTTCAATTGTATGTCTAAAATGGTGTAATGATATTTGGGGGGGAAAATAAAATTAAAAAAAAAAAAAAAAAAAAAAAAAGAAACTAGGTTAGGTTACCACTGCAGTAGAGTGAAAAATGATTTTTTTAAATTAAGGATCACATACTGTTACTTATTCTTTGAACCTTTTTTTCCCTAAAATTAAAACACAAGTATTATCAACTAAGCAGTATTTGATGATGTAATTTTGTAAATTCTAGCTTTGCATCTTAAAGAACTAAAATTACAAAGCTAATATAATTGTTTTGATTCACTGTCATTAAATAGAAATTTGGCAGACATTTATTTTAATTATAAATCATAATTTTGCTACCTTTCTGCATATTTCAAAAGCATTGTTCTTATTACATTTAGCAACGTGTGCTCCTTATATTAAAAGTAAATTTTTATAAGTATGAATAGACTTTAAACTACAAACTAAATGCATGACTTTCAAACCTTTAGACCAAATTATACTGGTATAGAAGCAATAAATTACTTCAGTTTCATAACAACTGCTCTAATAACAAGATTCATATGTGAGACCAAATTTGGTAGTTATTAAAATGAATCAAGTACAAGAAATACGATGTTATTATTCTACATTTCTATAAATTCATTAGTAACTAAAAAGAATCATCTGAATCTCAGTGTTCTTAAGTCATCACAATAATACTTTTATTTATTTTTAATATGTCAGTCAGTAGTAAATGAATTACTAAAAACATTATGGGACAGACTATTAAATTCAATTATGTATGTATGTATGTATTTTTTTCACTCCTCTGATTTTAGCACACAAAACTATCTTCACTATTTCTGATTTTTTTTTTTTCTTTCCTAGATATTCACACAGCTCTTTCTTGCTTAGGGAAAATCTTGAACTAAATGATAGATTCTCCTTGGTTCTTATAGTTTTACTTTCCACTAGCCACTGTTTTTTTCCACTCTATTACCTGAACCATGAATTTCATAGTCTTTTTTCTTCTCAAAGACTATGCTGACATAAGATTAAGCTTTTATTTTCTTCTTAGCTTCTTGAATTTATAATTTTATGCAAGAAATATTGATGATAGCTCTTACTATAGAACTTACACTAGGTAGGAGGTAGTGGACAAGTGTTATCTACATTTCCCACTAAACACTGACTGGAGGAATGTTTTCTTATTCAGTGGCTTAGCATTTTAAACAGGATTTAAATAGATTGTCTTTGAAATATTTGCAGCTTTATTTTTTTACTTTTTTTTTTTTTTTTGGGTCACATCCGGCAATGCTCAGGGGTTTCTCCTGGCTCTGCACTCAGGAATTACTCCTGGCAGTACTCGGGGACCATATGGGATGCCGGGGATCGAACCCGGGCGGGCATGGGCCTGCCGCATGCAAGGCAAACGCCCTACCTGCTGGGCTATCGTAAGTGTGAATAGTCAGTCAATATTAATAGGTTCAGTTTGGTCTCAGTGTTTTCTTGCTTCCTCAAAGTGATGTAATTGAGGAAAATAATGTATTATTTGGACCACTTTGTTTTATAACAGTACTTTAGAATTTTTTCCAAGTACATCTTAAAAAATTACTTTCTATTGTTCACTGTATAGCTAAATTATCTAGCTACAAGTTGATATTATGTATTATTTCTGGATTTAGATTTAACTAATATTTTTGACAAATTTCTTTCCAATTACATCAATATCATTGATCCCTGGATATTGCTACCTAAAATAAGTAAAGTAATTCCTTAAATTCACTATACTTTGTATGTTTCTGTAGATGCTTTGGACATCTGTTTCTCAGATTAGTAGTAGATGACTAATTTTTATTCAGTGCTATAATTTGTCATTGTAATTAATTCTAATAATGGAAATAGTAACATTGGAACTGGAGACATAACTCAGCAATCTAGGCAAATGAAGCAATCTAGAACAAATGCATTGTATGTAGAAAGCCTGAGTTAGATTTCTATATCATGCAGTCCCTGAGTACCACTAGGAATGACCACTAAGCACTGAGTTATGCATAACCCCTAGGAAATACCAGGTATGCTCCCTAAAGCCAAACAAACAAACAAACAGGAATTACTTTCCTGGATAACAAACTGGTATTTCTTATTCTGTATATATCATATGTATGTATGCAAATATATGCATATACAAATATGTTGTCCCTAATGATATAATATGGCATTTTCCTCTCCATTTGGAGAAAAGTACCAGAAAATAAAATTCATATATGTCTTATCTTTCTATTTTATGAAGCAAATAATGAATCAATGCATGTGTTGTTCAATGAACTTTGATGTCTGTGTTTTTATAATCTTAAACAGTGTGTGTATGTGTTTGTGTGTTTGTGTGTGCGTGTATGTGTGTGTACTCTGGGTCACACAGCTTATACTCAGGCACTATTGTTGACTCTGCTCAGAAGTAACACTCTTGTTGGTACTTGGTGGAAAACAATAAATAATCCTAGAGGTTTGCATTGGAATTAGCTGTAATACAAGGTAAGAACCTTATCTCCTATATTAACTCATGTTTAGTATAGGAACTATACACACATGATAGTATACATGTTACACACGTTAAAATTTTAATATTATAAAATATATATATTTTATAATATTAAAATTTATATTTTTATATTACATTTCATATTGCAATTTAAAGGTACATGTTTAAATTATAATATCATGATATTATATTATAATATAAATATTATGATATTTAAATATTATAAAATATAAATATTTATAATATTAAAATTTAAACACACATGTTTAAATTTTAATATTATGAAAAGCTTTTTAAATGAGGCATTTAGATTTATCATACTAACACTACCTTCTTTCTTAAGTTTTTAAAAATTCACATCAATAAAGAAATTAAGTATAATTAGTTAATTTTGTAACTGCTCTGGTAACTATTAAATATTTCTCTCAACTAATTATCTTATTTCTTTCACTACTACTTTTCACTGCCCATCAGAAAGCCCTCCTGTCAAAATAATGAGGGATCATTTTTACTGATTTTGTAGTCCCCAGAATTTTTTTCACACAGATACTGTGTTTTATAATATACAACTGAAGCAGTTGTAACTTCTCGCTGCACTCAGATCTCTACAGATCTCAAATTCAGCATATAGAATTCAAATTAATTGCATATACAGATTATAGAACAGGTGCCTTAGTTGTTACTTATGTTCCTTTGCTTTCTAAATAGACTCCGTTGATTGGATACATGGTACAAAGTCTAACGTTTAAGTGCTTTCTCATTGAAAAGTGAGCATGTGAAGGTTCCATTTCAAGTAATAACAGGTTCAGTGCTTATTCTAATGAGGAATCTGTGCCTGGGGTAACGGGTTAGCTTTATATCAGAAAGATGTTAATGTGAACTAAAGGTTTCATATCTTGTGACAGCAGGTGCTTTGATAATTACCACAATAAATCTTATTAAACATTTGATTAGCCTGATGACTGCTAGATATATAGAAATGGCTTTCTGTTAATGAAACTGAACATATTTACATTGTATATATTTGCTAAATTACACTGAAATTCCTTAGAAACTCTTTTTCCCCAGTTTAAAAGATGACTTGAAGGACTTTGACTAGAAAGGCCTGTGACTTTTGCTTATAAATTATTGCTTCCTTCAACAATTAAAGGAGTTTTAGCAAAGAAAATCAGCTAAAATATATGTGTGTCTGGTATAATTACAAGTTAGACTTTTAGAAATGTCAAGGGAGTGAGTCATGAGAGATCCCTGGGATGGGGGGAGGGAGGGGCCAACTATAGTATATCTTGATTTGTACACACTCCAAAGTATGACTCCAAAACTGGCAATGTTTTGACTAAATTCTTTCTACCACAAGACTTTTTTTCTTTGCATTTTGTGTCAGACCTGGTGATGATCTTGGCTCTTCACTCAGGAAGAGTGCCGGGGAACCATATGGGATGCCCGCGATCGAACCAGGGTCGGCCGCATGCAAGGCAAAAACGCCCTACCCGCTGTGCTATTGGTCCGGCCCACAGACTTTTTTTTCTTTTTTTCTTTTTTAGGTCACACCCAGTGAATCTCAGGAATTAAATCTTGGCTGTGCTCAGGGGACAATATGGAATGCCAAGGATGGAACCCAGGTCAGCAATGTGCAAGGCAAATTCCCTACCCACAGTACTAACGCACAAGGCTTTTTAAGGAATTTTTTAGCGACTATTAACAAAATACTCCCCAGAGCTACAATGATGACATTTTTAGTTTGGGTCAATCTATAAGAAAGCCTCTACAGGGAATCACCTTGAAAAAAGTAGCTTTAAATTGGTATTAGGATAAGAAATGCATGAATTGTTACAGACATTAAGAAGAAACCATTTGAAACTGGGAATGCCTAGAAAGAGGAGATGGGGTCTGGAGACTGTCAACCAAATGAAAAACAAAAGGCAAAAAGAAAACAACATGAATGTACTGCAAGGGAAGGAAGACGAAAATGAACAGTGAACATGTTGTAATGTTGCAATCTTGGACATTTGCCGTGTGAGATGTGATATAAGCCTCTAATGTGAGCATCTGAAATGAATGACTTTTTTTGTTTGTGTGTGTCTTTCCACAACAGCTTGATTGAAACATTCAAAAAAAGAAATAATCCAAACATAGCACCTGTCTTAGTGCTCTGGAAAAATGAATACAAATTATAGCTACTCAGTCAAATTGCAGGTTATTTATAAAACACTACCTTATGTAAAAGCAATGTTTGCTTCTAAGTTTAGTTTATACAGAATATGTAAGAGATCTATCAAGCTATCAATAGAATCCAAAAGGTGCAGCTCTGTCAAACACTACTCAAAGAGGAGCAAGGCAGGCAATGAGTTTCCACTCATTTCCATGGTCCTAGGTGGCAGTGGAGAATTAGATTTGTCAGATGTGATGTTCCATAAGTGTGTGACCATCAAAAGTGGGTGAACCCGTCATAGTAGCGCACACTTGTCTCTGGTTGGTAACTGCTCTGAGAAAATCTATCTTATTGATGTTGATTTTTATATCCCTTTTAGATGGTGGTAACCTTTATTTTACTTTTTAAAAAATTCTTTTTCTTTTTAACTTATTTCTTTTCATGTAGTGTTGTTGATGTTGGATCATGCCCCTTTAGTACTCAGGGCATCCTCCTAGCTCTATGCTTAGGTTTCACCTCCTGATGGGGGCTTAGGGGGACCATAAATTGTGCCAGGGATTGAAACTGGATTGGCTATATGCAAGGCAGCACTTTCCTATTGTTCTAGCCACTGACCCTGGAATTCTTGTTATACTTAAATTGCATTTTAATCCAACCATCTGCTTTTTCTGCCATCATATTCAAATTATCTTTAAGATTTAAATCATATTTCTGCTTATGTTATCTTCAAAACAACTTTAAGTTTTTCTGTATTTTTCAGTGAGTCTGACTTTATAAAAATATAGTCATTTTGTGAATCCTATCTATTTTATAATTACATTTTTTGTGCCTAATCAAGGCAATGATGTCTGTTCAATATAATCCTCTTTTCATTTTTATCTTGAAATATTGTCAAACTAAATCATTCAATTATGTGTTTGGAGCCAATTACTTTTGTCTGTTGAAGGCAAACAGAACTGAGTTCTACAATATATGTAATGAGGAAAATTCCCCAACACCATGCTCAATGCAGTTTTCAAATAAATGCAACATAATATAAACTATAAACACTTTGGGCCAAAAATATAGTATAAGGAATCAGATGTACTCCAGGGTCACTTGAATGTATACTAGGGAATTTATACCTGCACCAGTCTTGCATGCAGGTGACCTTAATTCTTTCACTAGGTAACACATATGGTCCCCAGGGCACTATGAGGAGTGATTCTTGAGCCCCACCAGATGTGACATAAACTGTCCCCCAATACAACATTTATAGATAAGCTCTGGGTGCAATGTCTAACTGAATGATTGCAATTGTACTTATATAGCATGTATGTATATCTAACATTATTATCTAAGTATATTGTGCATTATATTATAAAATTAAGGCACAATTATACATTTTAATCATATAGTATATATAAATATTGCATATTTACCTCTTCTTTATTGAAGTACTATGAATTATACTGCTACTAATGATATTTCCATGTATACTTTATTACAACACTGATTTTTTGGCTTCTTTCTATCAAAGCTCTATCCATCTCTTGTTCCACAACTCACTCCTCTCTGGCAAACTCAGTTCTGTCAATGAAAATTTTATGTAACTTATATCACTTGTCTTCCCATTGTTCATCGATTTGCTCAAGCAGGTACATGTAATGTCTCCCTAGTCCTATCATGTGCTAGTGAAACCCAAGGCCATCTGCTCGTGCCAGGAACATGAAGAGCCTCAAACCATTCCTTCAGGTCATGGGAATGAGGTCTATAATTGTTACTGGTTTTTGCATATCAAATACAACATGAGTAGTTTGCTAGTCACTGCCATGCAGGTGGCATACTCTCAGTAGTAGGCTCTCATCTCATGCATTTATTTATGAACCACAACTGGAGAGATCGGCTTTTCTCTTGGGTGGAGATCTGACAAGCTGTGGAGTCTGTATATTGCAAATGACTATCCTTATGGTGTGGGGGTTCCTCTGGCTTCTTGCAAGGCTCTATTGGGATGGCAGGCCAGGGCTAGAACCTGCCTTCCTCCTGGGCGCCTCATGATCAGTTGAGCACAGGGAGAGCCAGTAGCAGCTCTGTCCAATGTATTTGAGTCTCTGGATCAGGTGTACCTGGGCTTGAAATAGGCTTCGCTCTAGGGTGGGACTCTGATGAACAGGACTTGAGGGCCGGCTTTTCTCTTGGGTGGAGCTCTGACGAGCTTTGGAGTCTGGATGTTGAACATGACTGCCCTCATGATGCGGGGTTCCTCTGGCTTCTTGCAGGGATCTATTGGAATGGTGAGCCAGGGCAAGAAACCACCTTTCCTCCTGGGCACCTCATGAATAGCTGAAAAATTTTATAATACAAATTAATTTATTTTAGAAGTATACAGAATAAATCAGAGACTATTGAGATAGTAGAGGAGATAAAGCAATTGCCTTGCTTACAGTCAACACATTTTTATCCCTGGCACTTGGTATTGAGTCTGGGCACCACCAGATATTGCCCTTGAGCACAGATCCAGGAATAGTCCCTCTGTACTACCAGGTATAGTAAAATCTATTTCCAGTTTTTTTAAAAAAATCTTATTTCTCTAGAAAATGAAAGCCATTCAGAGTTTATAGAAGACATTTTAAACTAATGGGTGAATAAATCAACTTCATAATTGCTACTTTCCATGATGCAGAGATATGCATATATTAGTCATTCATGTTCATGTAGGACATATATATGCACAAAGTAGAATGAAAGAACACACTGCTGACCTTTGACACTATTATTTATAATACCGTTAGTACTTACAGGACTATAGATAGCACAATGGTAGGTCTTAGTCATGGCTAACCCTGGTTTGAAACCTGACACCACATATGTTTCTCCAAGCCCCATCATGAGTAATCCCTGACCAATGTCTTGTGAGACTGAAAAATCAAACAAAAGAAAGAATATCTACAAAGTTAATTAATGGCTAAATGTAATATATTATTTTTGTTTTGTTTTGTTTTGCTTTTTGGGTCACACCCGACAATGCTCAGGAGTTATTCCTGGTTTT
This sequence comes from Cryptotis parvus, assembly GCA_021461705.1. Lineage (NCBI taxonomy): Eukaryota > Metazoa > Chordata > Mammalia > Eulipotyphla > Soricidae > Cryptotis > Cryptotis parvus. The sequence goes on from JAJIBD010008013.1 coordinate 29,096, forward strand.
GCAACAGAAATTATTCCTGGCGGTTCTTGGGGGACCATACAGGATGGCGGGGATCGAACCTGTGTCGGTTGCATGCAAAGCAAACGCCCTCCCCTTCTGAAATATTTCTCCAGCCCCCAGTGTAAAATATTCTTAGATTAGTATATCTACTTTACTAAATTAAAAGTATAATGTACTTAATACTAGATTAACAACAGAATATACTCAATATTTGACTAAATTATGAGCAAATTGTGAAATAAAAAGAACTTATTCATTTCGAAGACTGCAATAATTCTTGCTCATTGATTAATTTAAATACAAAATTTTATTTTATTTTATTTTTTTAAGTATTTTATTATACCACAGTGAGATATACAAATAAAAAGATCTACAATTAAAAAGTTCATGTTTGGGTTTTGGTCATACAGTGTTTCAGCACCCGTCCCTCCACCAGTGCCCATCTCCATACAAATAAAAAGATATACAATTAAAAAGTTTGTGTTTGGGTTTTGGTCATACAGTGTTTCAGCACCCGTCCCTCCACCAGTGCCCATCTCCCACCAACAACATCCCGGTTCCCTCCCCCTTCCCCAGCCCTGCTCCATGGCAGGTTCTTTATTTCTTTCCCTTTCTCTCTCTTTCTCTTGTCCTTCCCTTCCAGACTATGGATTACAGAACATACATTAAAAGGTTGTCATGTGAATCCTTTTGCCTCTATTTAATGCTCAGTTCTAGGTTGGCATTAGTACCCTCGACAATTATTAGCACCCTGTTCCATTTTCTGTCTTACCTAAACTCTGACTCCCACACGTTTGTGATAATTTCCACCTTTGACAAGACCTCCTGATATATGTTTCACTTGACCTTGGATATTGGTATCATAATATGTACATATATATTTATGCCATGCAACTAAATGCAGTCATTCTGTAAATACAAAATTTTAAAAAGAACACTAAAATGAACATTTTTTGTTTTGTACTATTTGACACTAAATGATTAAAGAATGTGATTAGCTATATTATTACTATATATTCGTTATCCTATGCCAAAATGTTTACAAGTACTATATCTAACATTTCACGTATAATTTGTATCATAGTGGGCATATGTGAACATAATTTCTTATGCAAGTCTATATACATAGAGGACCGATGTTAATAAATATCAAATATTTTATTAAATATTCTTACAGGAGCAAAAGGCATTGTTCTCAGGTGTATTGGTATGGAGCTGTGAACTCTCTGTTTATATAATCCACACAAACACAAAGTTGAAAATATGAGATCCAAACTACAACAAGCAAACTTCAAACGCATCTGTCAAGAAGGTAGGCTGGGACTCTTAATGTATGTATTGTAATCCACAATGTGGAAGGGAAGGAAAAGAGAAAGAGTGAGAGAGAAAGAGAAAGAGAGGCTTAAGAACCTGCCACAGAGGCAGGCTAGGAAGGGGGAGGGAATCGGGACATTGGTGGTGATTAAGAAATGCTCATGTATTTGATTATGTCGAGTAAATTTAATGTAGAAATATTTAAAATATATGTTTAAAAGTTTTATATATTGCTTTTTACTGTAATTGTTTACAGCGTCCACCTTTTCAGAAATGTCTTTTATAGTCTTTACTAAGAGAAGAAACAATACAACATAACTATAAGTAACAAATTTTTCAAGAAAGTACCATATAGCTTTTCTAAGCAATAATTTCTCCTTGAAAACAAATATCTTTCTCAAGATCCAACAGTAAATTCATGAAGAAGCATGTACTTCTATGCCTGACATTCCTGAGAGATACTAGTTCAAACCTGCTTTGTTTATGGTAGCTAATAATATCATTAAGTTAAAAAGAACTATTAATTCTATATTACTTATGTTTTGCCTCTATTTTGTGAATTCAATTTCAAGGTTTGAAAACCTTCTTCATGAATAGGTTCAACTCTTGGTCATCAAAGATAATCTAGCTATACAGAACAACTCAGAAGTAGCAGTGATTGTCTATAAACCAGCTGTTGATGCCTGAGGAAAAGAGATTGAGGCAGCTTTTATTTTGAATGAGACATGGGTGCTAGTGTGAAAAGATGGGGCTTAGGAAGCTCTTGTGAACATTTCAAGCACACAACAGGAGTCTTTGTGAGAGATTTATTTGAGAGTGAGGAGATTTACCTGGAAGGAAGAGGCAAATCACAGACCTAGTAGTCAGCCTCTCTGTTAGTAATCCTATACAGGAGAGGCACGCTAAAGAGAAAATTGATCTTTAAGGAGAAGTCCAGTTGGACAAGTTTCCGGAAACAGTGTAGATGAGTTCTTGATTTATCTTAAAACCCAGGTTGGAGAGACTTGCCCTGAGTCAACTTCAAGTAGCTAGAGACAAAGAAAATGATGCCCCTGTCCCTGGTGGCTGCACAGGCAATCCCATTAGTTCAAAAGCTCTTTAAAGCTCATTGACTTTATAAAACACCAGAGACAAATTCACTTAGTCCACCTCAGACTTGAAAAGGAAGTTGGGTGGGGATAATTTGAGCACCTCCATCTCCATGGCGGGTTATAAATCAGTCTAGTACTTAAAACATGAAAGAAACTTATTTTGCTTTAGAATGTTCTCTTAATTTTGTAGTTCTAAGGATAAAAGCCATGAAAACTGAAAACGTTTTTAAAAGGAGATGGAAAGAGAGCCACAAGCAAAAAAAAACATATAAATTGAATTATTTCATATGGCTTTTTAAATGTACCAATAAAATTGGGTAGCTTTTGACTACCTTGTAAGTCACGATCACGATCTTCCCGTTGATCATCTATTTGCTAGAGCGGGCACCAGTAATATCTCCATATGTCCTGTCTCATGCCAGGAGAGCCAGAAGCATCGGCTTGCTACAGGAACATAAATAGCCTCAAACCATTATATTAGGTCATGGGAATGACCCAATATAATTGTTACTGGAATTTGGCATATCAAATACAACACGAGAAGCTTGCCAGGCTTGCCGAGCGGGAGGCAAACTCTTTTAAACACCTCCAAATAAGTAATAGTTTCAAATGAGAGTCAATTTGAAAGTTTTTTTATCCAGTTCTCATCATCCTTAAAGGTAATAAAGCAGAAGATTTAAGTGGAGAAAATGTTTTAATATGTCAGGCTAGATCATCTCAATAAACATGATGGGACTGCATAGATGGCTAAGGACTTTTAGCAAGATGTAACAGAGTAGAATAGGTGTTAAAGCAATTATTCTAGCAGTATGCTCACGATTTTGTGTGTAATTTATGACCTTAACCACTCATATACAGATTTGGTTATGAGGTAATATTCTTGATATTTAGCCTTGGCAATGCATCGTGGATAAAAATGTTCATACATGGCTTCTTTCTTCGCAAAGCAAGCTTCATATAGCTTTTATTTGCTATTGATGTTACAACTCAACAACATGATAGGGATTTATTTTTTGAAAATAACCCCTTTGAAAAAGAGCCACAGACAAGTATCAACATGTCTCAGCCTTCTCTCTAATTCACAAAGCAATGGATTTATTTTTATTTTCCTTTGTGCTGAACAATATATATGGCTAAGTAGACCCCCAGGTTCATGTGAAATAGAAACTGCCCTGAATCTCAGCATTCTGAGTTATTCCAAAAAATGTTCTGACTGTATTATGCTGAGCCCAGATCACAACAACAAACAAACACATGAAAGAAATCCTTGATGAATATGAGTGTGCCTAGTAGTTTCTTGTCAGTGAGCCAAGATTGGGCTGATGAAATGTTTCTAAGAAGTGTTTGTCTCAAAACAGAATGCAGTATGTAATGAACATAGTTTCAGACAGTGTCCATATGAAGCATATTAACTTGTCAATGCTATGAATTTCTTTAGTCCTGCATTCCATTAATCTAATGCTTTAGCTCTTTTGTATTCTCACATCTTATTTATACCTCTTGCCATGTATTATTGCCTATCTAAATAGTTATTTATATTATTACACCATCATCTTGATATCTAAAGTCCCTTTTTCACCACCACTTAATGACAAATAAAAGGGTTATGGGGGAGGCATTCAAGCAGGTAGAGCACTTACCTTGCATTTGCTGACCTAGGTTTTATCCCTAGCACCCCACATGGTTCCCCCAGTCCTCAAGAAGTAAAATCTGAGTGCAGACCCATGAGCACTACACTGTGTGGCCTAAAAAAATAAACAAAAATATCATTCATAATTTTAATCATTCCCGCAATATTCATTCCTTAAAATCTAAATTATAGGCATATTAGTGCAAGGTTAGCAATTTTCTATTGGTGAAAAGTAAGCTCTGTTCTGATTCTTGCCTGTGGGCTCTGATTAGTTGCCTTAGGGGCCTGGCACTTTCCCGCCATAAGACACAAGGGCAGGACCCAAAAAGTGGGCCATGTTCTCAGGACAATAAAACTTCTGATCCAAGATAACCGGAAACTGGCAGGTAAATGACATACATCTAAAGGTGAGGCAGGATGTGCCTCGTCTTCTGACCACAGGAATATATAAAACAGTGGTTGTTATCTGTTGCAATGGCCCAGGACTTTTGCAAATGTTAAGTGACTTGTGCTTGTACTCCTTCAATTAAAAAATGGTGGAAAAGATTTAAGCTGCGCTCAATAATTGAGAACTGCTCTCCAGTCCGCCTGTCCGCCCCTCCCGCCCCACCCACCCATTGGCAAGGCAGAAGCTTCTCCCAACCCTTCCCTCTCGCAGGGCTGAAGTCTAGCAAGATCCAGGTCTCCCTCATTCGTCCCTGGCTACTTTCCAGAGCCCCCAACACTAGCCAAGCAGTTAAAATGTATACAAAACAAACAACATAAATAAAAGCAAAAGACGCCATTTTGTAATGTAGAATCTTAATGTTAACATTTCTCCCTCCACCCAATCATGAGAAATGTAATAAATTTGATGACAAATGAGCATCTTCATTGTCTTTTTCCTAAAATTCAGTATCTAGATTTGCTTCTTTATATGCACATCCTCTCTTTGAATACATATAATTTTTTAAATAAAATTAAACAAACATTGCAAGTATGGGGAGGTTGCTTTTCAGTTACAGAAACCAAATTGCTCCTCTTTTGAGTAACCCAATAAATACCTTTCTGTTTACAATTTAAATTGGTATTTTTATGTTTCCACTGGTGTACACCAGACAAGGATCCTTAGTATATTTTATACCATTATAGATTTACTAAGGATCAGAACTACATTCTAATGTCTGTTCTATGTTGGGTACATAAATATTTAATTAAAAAAGTCCTCCTGTCAGAAATGGTTCCCTTAAAGCAAAACAAAACCTCAAAAAAGTTTCATCTACATAACTCAGATATAATGTGTCCTCTGATAAATAACTTGAGTCTTGAGGTAGAAAGAAATATATTTTATTAGATATATATAAATACTTGTTTCTTTAGCCTAGGGGCCATACCTCACAGGGTGAAGTTAAGGGACAGGAGGGTTTTACCCAGTGGTGCAAAGAGAGGTGGATAGGCATAATATAGACTTAAATTCAGGACTTTGCAAAGGCCAGCTATCTCTTCAGCCCACGACATTATTAGCCAAAATATCCTATAGGGTCTCTAGCCAGATCACTCTAGAAAACTAATATTCTAGATTAAAATATTCCATTAAAATGCTTATTGAAATATTTAGTCAAAATATCTGTCTCAAAAAATTGAAAGGCATACCCTATTCATCCACATCCTAGCTTAGGGTTTGTAATTTCCCTTCATTCATCTTATGGACTTTATATCTCTGCCATCTTAAATTTTCTAAATAAAGCAATTTTACTTCAAAAACAAAAACAAATGGCCAGATCAATAATACCAAGGATAGGGTGCCTGCCTTGCACATAACTGGTATAATATAGGAATAAAATAAAGCAAAACAAAGCATTAAAATAAGAATAACTATATAACACACCAAAAGATATAATTGTGTGAGAGTCATTGAAGATTGGGTAAATAGAAAATCCAAGCCATCAGAGGATGGTTTTACAAAAAGCTCTTTTATATAAACAATCCAGCAGATACAAGTTACAGATTTCTTTAACTATTTTCAGAGCCTAATTCACTAGATGGTTCTACCAATAGTTTTCCTGTATGCTTAGAAATATGGGAGACATGAATGTGTAACTAGTGGCTTATAAGTAAATGAACCACTACATGGGTACCAACATAAAAGATTTCAGTATGCCACTGACTTTATCTTGACTATGTCTTTTTCCCATTTGTATTTAATACCAACAATTGCAAATATTTAAAGTAAATGAATAAATAAATAAATAAGCTAGAACAATGGGACCAGAGTAATTGAGGGGGTTGGCTTCATGACTTACATGTGCTGAATCCAGGTTTCATTCCTACACTATGTGTCCTCTAGCACATCATCAAGTGTGGTACTAGAGACCTCTGAGCATCTCCAACTGTGACCCTGATGATCCTGTTATTACAGAACCTGAGCAAGTCCTGCATTTGCCGGCCCCAGGGCAGACTCACTCATTCAGTTGCCTGCATGTCATGGGAATGATGCTGAACCTCCCTCATCACTGCATGCGAAATTCCTCCCCCTCAAAACAATATATTGAGAAGGAAATTTAGTGCAATGGAATCATATTTCTAAGTTATATTGAAAGTATGATTAATTTGAACATATATGATATAAATTCTTATTCTCTGTCCCATACTATTCTCATTATTAGGAATAACACTATTATACATACAAAAAAAGTGATTCTCAGTGTAATACATCACATATTTTCCATTTCAACTATTCTAGTTCTTTCATAACTTTATTTTCATTATTAGCTTTTTAACGTGCCAGAAATCTCTGCTCCTCATTACCCTGTTAGTCTCATCTTGAACTTTTATTATACATTGGTCTCAGCTTATCAACAATGATGCTATCAGTTAAAATTGTTTGGGGATGCTCTGATGCACCCAACTAATGCGAATGGTCTCCCACATACATTTCCCCTCCTGGAATCAAATCTGTGAGTGGGCTTATGGGTTTATGACTACTGTTATGCATGATACATCTCAAGAACAACCATCAGAAAATGTGAAAGAGCACATAATAGTCCCAGGTCCTGTGCATTCATAAACTCAGAAAGAGCCAATATGGAGATAAGGGAGAGAGAGAGAGAGAGAGAGAGAGAGAGAGAGAGAGAGAGAGAGAGAGAGAGAGAGAGAGAGAGTAAGCAAGTAGAAGGAAGGAAAAGAATGAGAAGAAAAAATCTGGGTTTGGTCTTTACAAGTTTCAAGGTGAAGTCCCAAAGTGATGGGTTATGTAGATTAACAGGGGTTTTTATGAGGTAATTTCCCAGGGTGGGGCACTCTGACATTTTATCAAGTTATGTACCTGGCAGTGATTTTATTAATGATTGATATATTTGAAATCTATACTTTCTTTGCAAACAAGTTTAATGTCAGGTTGTTACATTACAGTATAAAATCTGTCAGGTACTTCAGTTTTCCTCTCTGATAAACCTAGAAATTTAGTTAATTACTGAGTCTAATTCAAAATTCACCATTATTAATAGACATGCCTGCAACTAGTAGAGAAAAATAAGGATTTGCCTAGATTTGGACCATTGTACATTAGTAACATACAATTTCAACTGGATCACAGTAATCAAAGTCTGTTTTTCTTGGATAGTTTATTTTCCTTTCTCTTCAACACCTTTTATTATAATTGCTTTTCTCCTTACTCTTCCTTAGAATTTTCAGTATAAAGCCACACACAAGTTAATAACCTTGTCTATTATTGTTGTTGGACGGTGGTGGTGATTTTGGACCACATCGAACTGTTCTTGGGACTCAATCCTGGCAGACTGATGGGGTTATATATGCTGGGAGGGATTAAATGCAGGGAAGCTGTGTGCCTGGCAAGAAACCTACCCAATGTGTTATCCTTCTAGTCATCACCTTACCCACTTTTAAACATCTAGTTGAAGTTTTCAAGCATGAAATAATTCAATTCTTAGCCTTTTCATAAAAAATAATATATCCTCACAAACTTTATGTAAAAATTCAGAATGAATTATTGTTATTTAAACAATTCATCTATAGACATAATCTTTTCTTTCTGTATCTTTGTCCATCATAGTATCTTCTGTCTCCTTTCTTATTCTACCATCATGTTCTGTTCCTGAATAATTAGTTGAACTTTATTCTTTGTATTTTGTTTCAAACTTCCATATACACACTCTTAGTATTATATTTAACAGTTTAACCAAAATACCAATCTTTAATCACCCTACATGTGTATTTCCCTACAGGAAATAAACATGTGTAAATCTAGATGTACCATCGTAAATATGATTACAATATCATAAGGTCAGCTACATAATTAACATTTTTCACAGCATCTTTAGTTTGAAACCTAAAGTTGTACTTGGGAACTATCAGCTGGAAACATTATTATCTCCATATCTAATTCATAAAATCTATTGTGTTTTCTATATTTCCTCATTTTCTTTTCTATATATATGCTCCTAGAATCAGGCTACCTGATTTCATTGTACTTAAAATTTACTTAATTTTTAAAAAAAATTTAAAAAATATTTAAAACTTATTTTCCTCATATTTTTCTTTTTTAACTACTGGAAGATCCATTTTATCACCTTTTTGCATTTGCTCTTACCTACTGCTAACTCACCCTTAGTAGCACTTCTATATCACAGTGAAATATATATTTGACTAAATAGTGTGAGTTCATGATATGAGAAAGAGGCTTGAAGGATCAAATAATACTTCTCTATAATTGAAATAATGATCTGATATGTTATTCTTTATTATATTATTATTTTGCAAAATTATTAAATTTATCAACTTTGAGCTATACATGTGTAAACCGATTCCCTTAGCAACCTAGCTCCATAGACATTCTTCATCTGATTTTATATAAAAAGTCAGGTACTTTCTGAAAAAACATTTTTTTTAGTTATCATATAGTTGTGTATATGTGACTTTAAGGGAACATACACATTCTTCACCACTACTCACATAAGTGAAACTATTCCTAGATTTTATCAGGAAATAATTGTTCATTGACGAACAGAGAAAATATGTTTGCGCACTCCTTCCACTCCCACTCTTGGCTCTGTTTTAGAGTAAAGAAATTACCTTGACTCAAGAACCATAGACATGAAGACCTTGAATAGAGAGGAAGGAAATTGAATGAGTTTCTGATTGTTGGAACTGGAAATATCTTTTAACTTAATTTGGACCTTGTTTTGAGTCTACAATTCAAACCAAATTAAAAATCCTCAGTAGCTGACAGAACTTTTTGTGTGAAAAGGAATAAACACATTTCTGAAATAATAGATGCCATTACTTTTGTCTTTGAGGGTGAGATAAATTAATCACTTTAGCCTCAGTTAGTTACCAAAGAGTAAATTATTTTTTAAACAAGAGCTTGGTTTAATTTATAACATAATAAGCTTGCATAATTGATTCTAAATAACTGTACTGATTCTCAGTGCAGCATTTTGAAACTACCATATTTTTTTTTAATTTAGCAAGTTGTCACATTGGCATAATAATGATTTCCTTCTATCAATTCATAGATCTGAAATGAAAATGAATGAAAGAATAAAAAAGGCTTTGAAGACATTCTTTCACTCTCTTTCCCACCCCCTAATTTGATATAAGGACCATGTTTAGTGGTGTTCAGGGATTATTTCAGGTTGCAGTGCTCAGGAAACTATTTAATGCTAGACAATGGAAAGCATGTGCTAAGCTCTTTGAGACAGCAAACTCTCAATCCTTAAAAAATATTTTTAATTGGGCCGGAGCGATAGCCCGGGAGGTAGGGCGTTTGCCTTGGACGCAGCCGGCCTGTGCCGCCCGGGTTCGATTTCCGGCATCCCATATGGTCCCCGAGCACCGCCGGGAGTAATTCCTGAGTGCAGAACAGGGAGTAATCCCTGAGCGTCACCAGGTGTGACCCAAAAAAGCAAAAAAAAAAAAAAAAAAATTGAATATTTTTAATTACCTCCTCTACTGTTCTGTAGTAAATTGTAACCTAAGCTTGGCTGTTGCTCTTATAAAATGGACTAAAAATGAATTAAACTCCTAAAGTTGTACTATAGGTCAAGCATAAAATAAGTCAAGGACCCAATATTAAAGAGGTTAAACAATCTCTCTCTTACTTAATGCCATCATCATTGATGATGTGTAACACACTTTGTGAACTTACATACTTCCCCATATTTAGTGTCATCATCAATGCACATTAGTTCCCCTGTGGAAGAGGTGCTTCCCTGAGTTGTTTAATAAACATTTGCTGGGAATTTAATTAACATTATACTCTCAGTGTAAATAATGATCTGGTCTTGGGACCTGAGCAATGTGCAGTATAATGTGTAATATGCAGGGAGCTTGCCTTGTACATACTAACCTAAGATCAATGCTTAAAACCCCATATGATCCTCCAAGCTCACCAGGAATGATCTCTGAGTACAGAACCAGGAGCAAAGATTGAGCGCTTCCTGGTGTGGCCCCAAAGTAAACAATAAAAAAAAAAAGATCTGGTTTTGAAACCTATATTCAAAAGGGAATTGCCATTCAAGGAGGGTCCTGTATTATTCTCAAGCCTTTTCATCGCTTAAAACAATTTAATCTTCACAGTTTCACAAGAAGGAGAAATTATATTCATTGGCACATTAAAAGACTCAGCTTTAGAATGAATAAATAATTCATAGTTGCACAGTTTAAACTAGAAGGATTAATTTTAGGGCAGTCTTCAAAACTTAAATTTTTGCTCTATTACAACTATTTACAGAAACCTCTCAGACTCTGGAGTGAGAGAAAGGAGAATAGGTTATGGAGACAGATGGATTTCAAAAGAAATTAAGTGGAGAGCTGAACCTGAAACTTAGAAATGGGAAAAAAAAGTGATTCCCAGGAAGCAGAAAGTTCAAAGGAGCACTCATTAGATATGGGGGTTGCACAATGCCACTTGGAACATGAAGGAATCACTCAGAAACCTCAGATTCAAGGAGCTATGTTTCGTTGTTACTATGGAAAGTGGTCAGAATACAAGGAGCTTTATTTAGCATTATCACGATGACCATGAAGGAATCTATCTGTGAATTATTTTAGGTTAACAGTCCCTTCCCAGTATGTTATTGTGTAAATCGAAAGGCATGCAACAAGGTTTAGAAATTACAAGCACTAATATACAACACCACATCAGTTTCAGTACATTAGTGCTTGAGAAAAGATGTAGAAGGAACTATGGAGGGATGGAGGGACCAGATTGACAGCACACAGGTAGGGTGTTTGCCTTGCAGCGGCCTGCCGGGTTTGATCCCCCACATCTCATAATGTTCCACCATGAGCAGCGGCAGGAGTAACCCCTGGCAGGTGTAACCCAAAAACCAAAAAAAAAAAAAAGAGGGTGGAATAGAAGAAGGACTTGTAGATAAGGTTTATTTGGAATTTGGGTTAGATATGAGAGACCTGGATAAATAAAATACTGTCAGAAAAAAAATCACAAGTGGAAACAAAACTAAGAAGCAAGATGGAGCTAGTTATTTTGGTGACTAAGTATGGAATTATTTAATCTATTATCACTGTCACTGTCTTCCCAGTTCATCATCGATTTGCTCGAGCAGGCACCAGTAACATCTCCATATGACCTGTCTCATGCAAGTAGAGCCCAAGGGCACCTGCTTGCTCCAGGAACATAAAGAGCCTCAAACCATTCCATCAGGTCATGGGAATGAGGTCTATAATTGTTACTAGTATTTGGCATATCAAATACAACATGGGTAGCTTGCCAGGCTCTGCCATATGGGTAGCATCCTCTTGTAGTCAATTTAATCTATTAGACTATGGAAATTAAAGATAAAAAATTGTCTAATTCATTTGAGAATAGTGAAAAAAATCCTTTGTACTTGGTTATTTTATATCATTTCAGATGCAGCAATATTTCAGAGTTATTGTAGTCCTAAAATCAAATTGCTACAGCAGCTAGGGAAAATTATCATATAAGATACATGTGCAAACATTTATGAAAAAGATCAAGAAATTTTAGTTCTTTGTGAAGAATTAAATATTTAAAACAGATATTTTAAAGAGGTGAGGTAAGCAGATACAATTATCACATATAGAAGTATTTCAAAACAGGTTGCAATAGTATATATTTATGTTGATATGCAAAATAAATGGAAAGTACAAATAATTTCAGGGTATTGTTCACTGGAAAATTATGTATAATGAGTGCTAGTGATTTTATTTTGAACTTTCTAGAGCTAGTTATATAAACATTCCTGGTAGCTAATTGAGAATGGGGTTATCTTCCTAGACATCCTTATGTGAGATAAGAAGAATTTTCCTAAACCTATATAAACCTCAAGATGCTTCCTTCTTCTGCTGAGTCATCAGGTAATAAATGCTGTTTCAGAAATGAATATGAAATGCAACTCTAGTTACTTTGAAGTTTTAGGCTGAAGTATTGGAGCAGAAAAATTGAACTTTGAATGTGGTTTTGTTGTCTAATTTGAATGTGAGTTCATAGAGACGTATAAAATATTTATATTTTCTGGTATATACCTTACTGTTACAGAATGATGGATGTCAGAAAAGGAAAATGGTACACCCCAAGAGAAATTAATGATCTTAAACTTATTTCCACATGCTGTTTCCTGTGGATACGTTCTCAATTCAATCTTGTTGTTTTGAAAATCTTAGAGTATTTTTCCCCTTGAATTAAATGAGAAAATGCACTACTTTCTATCTGAAAATACCACATACATAAAAGTGAGAAGGGTTGATAGACTATGGATTTGATTGCATTGCTCTTTGAAAAATGACCTAATTATGATGAAATTCAAGAAATATTAATGCAAACACCTACATTTTGGTACATAAATTAATTATACAAGTACGAGATGAGAGAAAACTTGCTTAACTACAATTTAATATTGAAAAAAAGAAGACAATGACACCTGGGTCGATAGACTTGGTTAAAATTCTGTATAAGCCAAGTGTGTGATGTGGCAGCCAAAATATCTAATAAATCCTCAAACCACATTAGCAAAATTACAGTGGCCAGGGAAAGCAAAGTAATAATTCTCCTGCTCTTTGCTGTGCCCAGACCACATCTGGAGCTATGTGTTAATCTTCAGACACCATTCACAGTTAATTATAGTACACCTACAGAAATATAATCAGTTGTTAAGTACTATGGGAGAGAGAAACAGTTGGAAAAATTGTTGTGCTTAACATGGAAAAAATGACATAGAAACTGCCTTAGCACCTCTAAATAGGGTCAGGAGCATTAGTGCAGGAGATAGGTGCTTGCTTTGCACACTGCTACTCAGGATTTGATCCCCATCTTCCCATATGGTCCTTGAACTCATCCAGGAGTGATCCCTGTTCAGAACCTGATGTAAGCACTTAGCACTGACAGGTGTGGCTCCCCAACACAACAAAACAAACCAACCAAAAAAATAAGAAGCCTCTGAATAAGAGTTATGTGACAAAGAGTTTTGGTTTATATTGTGTGGTTCTTGAATTGTGATTAGTACCAAACCAGGGACACATTTCAGGAGGAAAAGATGTTGGATCAGTGTAAAGAAAAAAAAAAATTTTGTATGTGAGATGTTGTCAATACATGAGCTCATTCATGAGATAGTTGTAGATCATTAAATAATATAGAGGCCACTGAACATATAAAGCATAAGCTTGAGTCACAACCAAGTAATTTGTGAAAGCCAAATACCACATATTTGGCTTTATAAAGCCAAATACCATATTAGGGAAACTGAGAGTTGGCTTGACAGTTTAAAATAGGCATTGTTGGAATCCTTTTAGCAGAAAAATTGGCAAACATTATAAATCATAAACTTTTTCTTTGAGAGTTCAATCTTTCAAGAGTATGCTAGATTTCCATAGGTGATGTAATTACAGTGGTTAAGCATTTCTATAAGTTCAAATTAAACACCTAAGAAATATCCCCAAGCTGATCACCTGTTAAAAAAATATGATCTCAGACACCTTTCTCATTCCATGCTCAAAAGCCAACTAAAAATAGATTAAACTACTCAATGTCAGACATGAGTTCATAATTGTATGAAAAAATTAGGTAGAATACTTCATGACACTGAATCAGGATCACCTTCAATGTCAACACACTGATAAAATGGCATCTTATTTATTTATTTATTTATTTTTGCTTTTTGGGTCACACCCGACAAAGCTCAGGGTTACTCCTGGCTCTTCCCTCAGGAATTACTCCTGGCGGTGCTCAGGGGACATATGGGATGCCGTGGATTGAACCCAAGTTGGCTGCATGCAAGGCAAGCACCTTACCGGCTGTGCTATCGCTCAGGTCCCTAAAAATGACATCTTATTTTGCATAGTTCTTGTTGGTAGTTACCACAATAGCTGGCCACATGGTGATCTCTAAATGTATGTATTACAATACACAATGTGTAAGATAAGGAAGAGAGAGAGATAGAGAAAGAGATAATAAACCAGCCATAGAGGCAGGCTAGGGGAGGGGAGGGAATCGAGGACGTTGGTGGTGGGAAATGGGCATTGGTGGAGGGAGGGGTGCTGGAATACTGTAAGACGTAACCCAAAAATGAACATCTTTGTAATTGTATATCACACGGTGGTATAATAAAATATTAAATAAAAAACTCAGTTATTAAAGCAACGAAAAACAAAAAGAAATTTGCATTGTCTTAAGACTATTGTTCAAATCACAATAAGAGATTGGGGGGCAGGAACAGATTAGACAGTTTGATTTTAGTAACTCTTGGGATAGTCTAATATTTTTATTATGAGTCCAATACTATCTAGTTTGGTCATCCTTCCTCTTATCCCTCATGGCTCCTCTTCATGAAACTAGATATATACCAGGAGGAGCCACTGTGGAAACATTGGAATCCCTGTTTAATCAGCTCTGCTGAGATTAAAGGAGGGGTCATGCTGGCTTGCCTCAGATGGGTGAGAATGACCCTTTCAGTAAACAGAGCAGAGCCCCAAGGTCGGCCTGGACAAGAGTAATATGGAGATGGACCCTTTATGCATTTGGATATAACCATATAGTTGCTTGGAGTTCATTGGTCCGAAATTGTGATATTATATCCCCCCATGTATATAACCCCCTCCCGAGATGCTTTTTGTTCTTCTGTATTCCTATGCCAACCCTCTCTCCATAGCGTTTTGCATAAAAACTGATTTGTGTAGTAGAGACTGAGCCCTGTCAATTAGCATTTGATTTGACCTGGGCTAGGTGTGGTTACCTGGAGATTTGCACATGAATATTGGTCTTTGATTTTGCAAAGGTCAATCCATGAAGGACACTTGAGAAAGAAAAGCTGCATTTCGGAGAAGTCTCCAACTTGGTGGGAGATGAACATGTGGTCAGAGAAATCTGATCATCAGCCACAGGGCTGGGAAATTCTATCACCTGGATTGTACTGAAAGAGATATTTTATTATTGGTGATAAGTGAAGGCCTTTTGTAAGTGAGCTGAATTTTTGGTTCTGTCTCTGGCCCTTGAAGTAAAATGGAACTCTCTCCCTGATACTGTTGGGGACTCCGACTGACCCCATGCAATTCTGAAAGAGTTCCCAATATTATATAATACTAACTTCTGAATCACAAATATTATAACTAATTATTTGTTTAATAATTGCTGTATTTTTTTACTCTTTCTTCACCCAATTGCTTATCACCTATCATTTACTAATTATACTGATCATGAGTTAAAATTTCATGTTTCAAGTTGACCATCTGTTGGGATCCATTTAATATAAATTTAAATCCTTTTACATTAAAAATTGTAAACGCTTTCTTACGTTTTTTAAATTTTGCTTTATGGGTCACACCCAGCTATGTTCAGGGATTATTCCTGGTTCTGCACTCAGGAATTACTCTTGGCTCTGATTGGGAGACCATACGGGATGCCAGGGAATCTAACCCTGGTCAGCCGCATGCAAGTCAAATGTTCTACCTGCTGGACTATTGCTCCAGCCCCCTTTTTTGTTTTTTACATCATTTTGGTATTTTGGTTTTGGAGTCTCAACTCACTGTGCTCGGGGTTTACTCCTGGTTCTGAGCTCAGGGATTACTCACGGAGGGACTTGGGAGATGAAATGTGGTGCCAGGGATCAAATGCAATGGCCATGTGCAAGAGAAGCACCCTACTCACTAGACTATCTCTCCAGCACCATAGATTATCAATTTTTTTAGTGAAATATAAATCTGAATGCTTTCTATGATGATGTTTTTAGATGACATTAACATTTGACTTGACATAAATCATGTTGCTTTCCCTAATAAGCCTGGGTCTCATTCAATCAGTTAAAGACCTAGTAGAACAAAAAGATTTAATCTTGAGTAGGAATGAATTACAGCTGGTACTACTTTCAGATTGGACATTAATCTTTCCTTCATGTCTAAGATAAAACACTGGCTCTTCCTCAGTCTTGAAACTGTCAGTCTTTGGACTCATTGATGTATTTAACCTGTGTCTCACATTACAAAGCTTGGGACTAAGCATCTAAAGTTGCATGAGTTAATCTCTTTGAAAAATATATTTTTTTACATAATTGACATTTATGCAATTGACCTATATATTAAAAATGTGATATACACTAATATATTGAATGTATTTTTCTATTAATGCATACTTCACATATTTATATATTCCAGTTCAATCTAAAGTTGAGTCTGCTTCTGTAAAAATCTCTGACTAATGCAGAAAGTGTCAATGCAGATTTAGGAAAAGTTTTATGGCATTAGCAATTCTATTCTTGTATTATGTAGCTGTTGTTACCTATCAGATATTGGCTTCTGGAAGAGAACTGATTGGAAGAGATATTATTATAGTATACAGAGACTTTCCTTCCCTTCCTATTTTAGTCAACTTCCAAGATTCTTTTCCTGGAATACTATATAGTTTTTAAGTTTAACAAGGGGTAGAAGTTTGAGATAGCATGAAAAAAAGTTTTACTACTATTTTCAAACCATTTATTTCTGCATTTACTTAGCAGTTACTGATAACTTCTATAATAGAAATTGTGTTTTCAGAGATACAAAGTTAACCTTAAAAATCTGAGTTTAAAACAAGTCCAAAAATAATGCTAATGTGAATTAAATCAATAAATAAACTTTTATAGTTTGTGAATCAACAGAATATATATTATGAAATAAAATATGTATACATTACCTATCTATTTCTTTTTATAATATGCAGTATGAAATCATACCATTTTAAAATTTTGAATTATATAGAAAGTCCATAAGTAATTATTACAATTCGATGACAACCTGCCCTACTTGTTCTTAAATGTCTATTGCTTTAAAGTAATTGAGGGTCATTAAATATTATTATGCTACTTATCTGATTCATTTGCAAGAATTTTTGCAAGAATTGAAAGTTTGCAAGCAACAGAACAATGCTAAGAAAATGTCAAAGAATGAATACACAACACATCTTTCAATACTGTCAGGGCACGCTGCCGGGGTCCCCGACAGTGCCGGAAAGCGAGTTCCCTTCTACCTCTGAAGCCAGCGAGGAATGGATGAAAACGCAGGAATCCGATGCAGTTTTAAAAGGCTTTACTTATCCCAGGTTCAGGCATACAAATCAGCAAAAGGAAAAGTCCGGTGCTTAGGATTCCAGGCTAGAACCCCAGCCACGTGTAGGCCAAGATAGCGGCCACCACGTGTAAAGGCTTTGTAAAGGGGAAGAAGACAAGACTTCCAAGAAGGGTGCGAGCTCACAAAGAGAGCACCCACAAAGAAGCGGGAGAGAGGAAACCGGTTAGTTTTATACCTCTGCCACTCAGACCTTCCTCCCACTGTTAAGGAAAGCAGGGAGGGTCAAATGCCCTTAGTTAATCCCCTCCCTGCACCTCACCTAGGGCCTTTACTGTGCTAATGTTTTGAGCCAAGATCTGCCTGGGAATGCCTTTATAGGGTAGAGAAGGGGGTTTCTGAGATGGCATGTCTCTGTACCAAAGACTAATACTAATGCCAGTTAAATATTTCTCCAAGCCTTCACAAGTCTCTTCTACTTTATTGTAGTTTTATATTTTAGTTGCCTTTGAGTATATCAGGGAGCCATGCTTGTTTGCTTGGAAGCAAACAGCATTACTCTCTGGTCTAATTACCCAGGGGTCCTGCGTGGCCAGGCTAATATGCTGGTAAGATCTAGCTAGTCCCACGATGATTGTGGTAGCATGGGAGAATATTTATACCAGCTAGTACAGCATACATGGTCAGATAAACTGCCACATTTAGACTACCCCCTTGGGGTCGGAGCGATAGCAGCGGTAGGCGTTGCCTGACGGTGGCTAGCCGCCGGGTTTGATCACCGGCATCCCAAGGTCACCCAAGCACCGCCAGGAGTAATTCCTGAGTGCAGAGCCAGGAGTAACCCCTGAGCGTTGCCGGGTGTGACCCCAAAAAAATAGACTACCCCCTTGCAGGAGGCAATCCAGAGCAGATGCAGCGGCCCTTAGGAGTCCTGCAACAAATACAGAGAAATGAATAGCCTTTTTAAATAGTCCTTAAAATTATCAAAAAGAACAAAATATGTAAGTCTTATACAATTGAGAGATGCTTTTGATGAAGTAGTAAATAGAAGTAAAAAAGACATACTTTTACATTAATGGATATTAAAATAATTTTTACATTAAAATAATTTTTCTAATCAAGATACTAATTCTAAAGAGAATGTGTCATTGTCCAGAGAGAAAAAGAGAGAATAGGTTAAAAAGCAAAGATAATCTGTGATCCAAAGGATATAGGCAACAACAGGTGGGAATGATACAAAGGAAGAAACTATATCAGAGAGACAGGATGGAGGCAAGCCAAGAGCAGAGGGTCAGCACTATTTTTAAAGTATACCTTTTATTCTATTACCATTATTCAACCCCTTCATTGCCTGACTTAACTGTTTTTATAAAATCTACTTCCAAAAGCCATTTAGCATCTTTAAGTAGAAGCAAAATTGTATTGGGGAGCTGCTAGGGGCTCAATGGCATCAGGAAACAAGTTCCCTTCTACTTCTGAAGACTGCCGTTATGAGTGAAAATTCAGAAGTCCAGCAAAGTTTTAAAGGCTTTACCCTCACAGGTTCTGGTATACAATACAGTAACAGAAAAACCTTGGACTTTACTTTCCTAGCTGGGTCCTGGCCACATGTAGGTTTAGAGTCTAGGCCAAGATGGCCTCTACCACATGCTAAGGCCCAACAGGGATGAGAACAGAGAGAAGGAGAGTGGCAGAGAGCAAAGATGAGCCAAAATGGCAAAAGAAAAAACCCTTTCTCCTTTTTCCTAGCTTATTTTATAGATAGAAGCCCACCAAAAACTTCCAGCCCAGCAGCCCAGTCCAATGTGGGCTGGGCTATCTAGATAGGAGCCAAGTAAATGACTATATTGAAATGCAGACCTTCAGGTGGGCCCTTTGGCTTCACAATGCCACAGCTGACTCCCTGAGATAAGATCTCCCTAGCAGAGTGGGTAGGGGCTGCATCTCTGAACTGGAAAGCAGTTCAGAATGTAACTTGTAGGAAATGGCATTAATACTTCTCCCCACTGTATTAATGCTTCTTACCATGAGTATACAGCAGCTGATTCCAGACTCTAGATCCCACTATGTCCAAAATCCATCAGAATAATTTACTTTGGCATTACCTTTAGAATCAGAGACACATCAGTTTGCCCAGAGAAGTACTGGCATGTCTGGTTGATTCAATGTGGCCAAGTACTCTTGGAATATATACATGTATGTCCTTCGTGGGGACCCATGGGAGTAGGCAGAGTATTGATCTGGGCAAAGAAGATTCATAATATGCATGATAAAAATATGCATGTCGTATAAAATTATGAAATCAATCCAATTCTGCCCAATCTCCCATTGTGTCTGCTCTGGAGATTCCCTAAAGATGGGGAGCAGCTCTTCACATAAGCTAAGTGCAGCAGGAGCCTAAGGCTCAGTAGGGCATGTCACCCAACACCAGGGAGCTTTATATTTTCCTGAGCATTAGTAACTTTTTGAATGGGGATATAATCACCAGCAATTGATGTAATGTATTTATTTATGAAGTTTAAAATGGATGGACAAGAAAAAGGTTGTAATATTCATAAATAAATGAGACATTGATCAAAGGGTCATACTTATTTACATTAAAGACAGAGAAAGTTTGTTTGGCAAGCAATTAAAAATCAGTGAAACAGTAGATATTGAAAATACTTAAAAGAAAATATAGAACAAAAATAAAACAGTGCCTCTGGTGGTGGTGGGGCACACTGTTGGTGGGATTGGTGTTGAATGATGAATCTTTCCAGCATCTGTATTGTGAAAAAGTTTGTACTTTGTAAATCACGGTGTTTAAAATAAATCATTAAAAATAAATAAAAATAAAAAAAATAAAACAGTGTCAAGCAGTAATAAAAGCTGAGTACTCTGGAGCAAATCATTTTGGGATAAAGCTGCAAACTACCCAGTTTTTTACCATATCACCTTAGTTGTCACTTTTCTGGTTTCTCACATTTCCTCAGATGAAAATGGTAATACTAAATGGTAATGCTAAAATTGTAATAAAGACCTCATTATGATAAGGTCTTTATCATAATATCCTAAAAATAATGTAAGTTTAGTTTTTTATATGCCTTAGAACAGGGTAAATTCTAAGTATGAGCTATAATTATTTTCAAATACCATTTTCTATAATGAGGGATGATTGGAAGTTTTCATTCATTCATTTTTCAGCTTTTGGCACTTTTTTTTTTGCTTTTTGGGTCACTCAGGGGTTACTCCTGGCTGGTTACTCTGGTGATACTCAGGGGTTACTCCTGGCTCTGCACTCAGGAATTACTCCTGGCGGTGATCGGGGGACCATATGGGATACCAGGGATCAAACCCGCTCGGCTGTGTGCAAGGCACACTCCCTACCCACTGGACTATCGCTCCAGCCCCAGCTTTTGGCACATTTGGATGTGCTTGGGGCTCATCCTTGGCTCTCTGTTCAGGACCAGTTCTATAGGTGCTCTGGGAGCCATGTGGGTTGGTCTAAGGATCAAATAAATGCCATGATTCTCAAGATCAGACCTGAATCCACAAGGTACATAGAAGAAATCATACGGAAATCCTCCAAGACATTGAATCTAAAGGGATTTTCAAAGATGAAGCACTGATCAAGTGAGAGGAAGCAAAGATAAACGAGTGGGAATACTTGAAGCTAGGAAACATCTGCACTTCAAAAGAAATGATGACCAAGATACAAAGATAGGTCATAGACTGGGAAAGAATATTTACCAAATACTCATCTGATAAGGGGTTATTATCCAAGACATATAAGGCATTCATACAATTTTCCAAGAAAAAAATCCAACTCCATCAAAAAAATGGGGAGATGAAATGAACAAAAACTTCCTAAGTTCTTTGGGGAAGAAAATTCTTCCTCATCGCATTACATGTCCAGCTAAAAATAGCAAAAAATCCTATGTTCTTGCAGCACAATTCACAATTTCCAGAAACTGGAAGCAGCCTCAGTGTCTGAGATCAGAAGACTGGATAAAGAAACTGTGGTACATCTACACAATGGAATACTATGCTGCTATTAGGAAAAATGTTGTCATGAAATTCACAGCTAAATGGATGGACATGGAGAGTATCATGCTGAGGAATTAGTCAGAAATAAAGGGATCAATATAGAATGCTGTATTCATTTATGTGATATATATAAAATATATATGTATATATACATACATACATACATGCATACATACATACATACATACATGCATACATACATACATAGTATCAGACTACTATCCATAGCCAGGCAAAACTGGGGCCAAAAGGACTTGAAGAACTTTCCATGTTTGGAACCTACCACACAAATGTGTGGGGTGGAGGTAGGTAAGATAGAGAAGAGAACAGTTTGCCACTAGAAGTTTGAAATGGTAACACTGTACTAGAACTGAGCATTGAGAGTAAGTAATGATGAACCTTCAGTGTCTGTATTGCAAAGCACAATATGCAAAAGGAGAGAGAGACAGAGAGAGAAAGAGAGAGAGAGAGAAGAAAAGTGCCTGTCGTGGAAGCAGGTGGGGGTGGGGAAGAACACTGGGGACATTGGTGCTGGGTAATGTGCACTGGTGTAAGGTTGGGTATTGGAACAATGTGTGGCTGAAACCTAATCATGAACAACCTTGTAATGGTCTATTTCATGGTGGTTTAATTAAAAAAAGTGATCAAACTCAAGTCAGGGTATATAAGCCACTATCACGTGTTCTTGTGTTGTATATTATATGCCAAATTCCAGTAACATATATTAGGTCATTCCCATGACCTAAATAATGGTTTAAGGCTCTTTATGTTCCTGTAGCAAGCCGATGCCCCTGGCTCTACTGGCTGAGACAGGACATATGGAGATATTACTGGTACCCGCTCTAGCAAATAGATGATCCGGGAAGATCGGATCGTGATCACTAAAAAAACTCTAAGTTGGTAGTTTTTCAAGAGAAAATTTGCAGTAAATGATCTGTGGTATTACATAACAGCAAATGACAGCAGTGTAACACTACTAAAATAGTACCAAGTAACCAGCAAAGTGCAGCGCTCTTCCAGTTCTTTATGCTTCCTTATACGAAACCCATGTTAACATTGCTTCATGGTAAGTCCTTAAAACAAATCAGTGAGTCTGAAACTTTTAGTATACCTATCTGCAGAAAAAGGGCAGTATACCTACCTGCAGCTAAAAGGACAAAGACCCTCCGGCTCTGGGCACAACTCTTTGACTCCACCATTCTCCCTGCATTAACATACGCCTCAGAGACCTGGGCCTCTACGAAAGCAGGATGAGAATGCTATTCGGGTCTCCCAGAGAGGATTCGAAACAGCTATGCTTGGAATATCACGACTCACTCAAGTGAGAGAAGGAATCGGAGTTCTTACCTCCATCGCTATTCCAGAATCAGGGACGCTGTCTCGTTTGCCAAGACATCGAAAATCAGATGGGCTGGACATGTAATGCGATTTGGAGACAAGCGCTGGACTAGAGCCATTACCGACTGGATCCTAGGGAATGTCAAAAGATCACGTGGCCGCCCACCTACAAGATGGTCAGACTTCTTTGTCAAGACCCTGAAGGAACAGTTTGAGGCTCTTCATATTCCTGAATCAACCAGATGCCATCGGGCTACATTGGCTCGTGATAGGGTCCAATGGAAACGTTACTAGTGCCCGCTCGAGCATATCGATGAGTAATGGGATTCAAGTGATCAAATGATCAAGTGATCTGCAGATGGGCAATGGAGATTATCCACGACTTTTACTTGGATCTCTTCTATGGACATGTCCACCTGCGCACATATCAAATTCTGCAGGATGGATATGTCATTGCCAACGTTCTCCCTTCCAACATCCAACATGCCATTTCATCAATAGATAAGTGTATAGCACCCAGTCCAGGCAAGGTTAGACCAGAACACCTGAAGAATCTGCCGCCAGTACTTGTCAATATACTGGCTCTGCTCTTCACTTGCTACCTATCTGAATGCATGGTTCCATTCCAATGGAAAACCAGCAGGACCGTTCTGTTGTACAAGAAGGGCGATACCTACAACATCGGCAAATATCGCCCCCATCTGCCTGTTATCCATCATCTACAAGTTATTCACTTGTGTCATCCTGAATAGAACCGCAAAACTAGATGAAGGACAACCATGTGAGCGAGCTGGTTTCAAAAAAGGATTCAGCACGATCAACCATATCCACACGGTGACCAAACTCATTGAGGTTTTGTGAGAGTTCAAGAAGCCGCTCTGTCTGATGTTCATTGATTTAAGAAAACTTTTGATTCTGTTGAGATGGAAGCCCTGGCTAAACAGGGCATTCAAACTCAGTACATCAAGATCCTCTGTGAGTTGTATTATGGATTCAGTACCATGATCCACCATTCTACAAGGAAGTGGTCATCAATGTACAGAGAGGGGTTCAACAGGGAAATACCATTCAGTGAAACTCTTCAGTGCCACCCTCAAGAACATCATGCAAAGACTGGAATAGGAAGGAATGGTAGTGAAGATAGATGGTCAGCAACTACACCACCTCCACTTTGCTGATGATGTCTTCTTATAACACCAAATATCAGCCAAGCAACACGTGCTGCTGACTTTAACGGTGAGTGTGGAAAGGTTGGACTGTAACTCAGTTTCAAGAAGACAATGTTCGTGAGAAATGGACTAGTTCCTGACATTCCATTTGCAATCAACGGAATGAGCATCTTCAACTGCAGCAGTTGAAGACCTAGGTTGAGGACTGAACACGATGACCTAGCACCTGAACTCTGCAGGAAGAAGAGAGCAGCATGTAATGCCTCAAGAGCATTGAGGAAGTGGTAAAGAAGATGAATAACCTCTGGCTCTGGGCACAACATTTCGACTCCACCATTCTTCTTGCACTAACATACACCTCAGAGACCTGGGCCCTACAAAAATAGGACGAAAAGGCTATTCAGGTAGCCAAAAGAGGAATCTAAAGAGTCATGCTTGGAGTATCATGTTTCACTCAAGTGAGAGAAGGAATCCGGAGTTCCAACCTCCATCGAAGATCAAGAATCACGGATGTTGTCTTGTTTGCCAAGATGATGAAAATAAGATGGCCCAGACATATAATGCAATTTAGGGATGACTGCTGGATGAGAGCTGTTACCGACTGGATTCCACAGGATGTCTAAAGAAAGTGTGATCACCCACCTACGAGATGGTCAGACTTCTTCATCTAAAACCTGAATGAATGGTTTGAGGCTCTTCATGTTCCTGGAACAAGCAGATGCTATTGGGCTACATTTGCATGTGACAGGGACAAATCAAGATGTTACTGGCACCTGCTTGAGCTAATTGATGAACAACAGGAAGATAAGTGATATAAGTGATCTGCAGATGAGGAAATGTGTAGATTAAATGACAAAATATGCATCAGGAATCACATTCAGACACTATTATTTATACTGATAAATAATAGTAAGAAAATGATAGTAAGATGTTAATAATGATAGTAAGATGTTTAATTAATGTAAGTAAATTAGAACATTAGCCTCACATTAATAATGTGAAATATTTTTTAACTTACTATTTTTGCTATATATAAATGACATGAGTAGAAACACTTGCTCAACAAAATAAGAAGGAAAACTGAGAGAAGACAGGGTTCATTGTGTATGCAGTGTTAAGATACTCTCAGTGATGAACACATAACGAAGTTTCTTCCTGTCTCATTATAGAACTTTGTGGACACATTGCACTCTTGCAATGGCATACACATTAGGCAGCAACACAATTATCCGAAGCATTTACTTTCTCCTCAGGGAAGACTTAAGAGGCTCATACCACCTGCCACACTAAAATTTCCATTTTCATTTTAAGGTTTTTGCCTCCTGTTCATCTTCTTCCTTTCTTTGCTGCTCATGAACATTCACTCTCCATAGATGTTGCTGAAATTTGCCAGTTTTCCTGGAACTGCAATCCCAGTTGCTGTATGACTCTTCTGCTCTTATCTATGATATGGCGTAACCATCTGTTGTTTGAAATTGCACCCACATGAACTCTTATAAGTAAGGTAGGAATATTGAAATTTATTAATACCCCTGAAGAGGAGAAATTTTGCTTTAAATACTCATAAGTTGTTTTTCTTTGTTAATATCAAATGACTGATTTGTATGTGTGAAAGTTTTTCTTTTCTAATAAGGATTGAAAAACAACAGTGATGCTAGCTATGGGCATCTGGCCTAGAAACACAATGAAAAATATGTTATTATTGGTATAAGTTTATGAAGTTATATAATAGGAGAAACACCATGCTTTTAGGTTTGTTATATCTCTGGGATCACAATTCTAACAAAAAATGCTCCATTGCTTTACATAGCATCTTATTAAATTTTACATATCATTTAAATTATTTTCATTCTCCAGATCTTCTTCAACTTCATACCTTTTTTTTTCATTTTTGCATCACACCCGCCAATGCTCAGGGGTTACACCTGTTTCTGCATTTAGGAATTACACAAAATGGTGCTTGGGGATCCATATGGGATGCTGGTCACGAAATCTGGTTTGCCACATGCAAGGCAAATGCAGTACCCACTGTATTATCTTAATAACAAAGAGATAATCCTAACATTAAACAATAGTGTAAACTACAGAGCCTAAGAATGAACATATCAATTAATGGAATAAGAATAAAAAATTTAGAGTTAAAGTTTCTCAAATCATCGATTTCAAGCCCAGGTGCATGGGTTTCAGAGACTAAAGCCACCAAGCTTTTGTGGAGATGGAGCTGGGGCCCTTCTCCCACTTTTTTCCCTCTGGAAGGACCAGTGGGCCTGCCCAGGAACTGCTTCTGGTGCTGGAGGCCATCATCGGAAAGGTGCAGACACATAGGGGCAGAGCTGTTATCAGCTCTCCCGGTGCTAGGCTGATCATGAGGCGCCTAGGGGAGGGGCTGTTCTTGACCTGGCCTGCCGCCCCAATGGAGCCTCAGCAGAAGCCAGAGACACAGGACAGAACTGCTACTGGCTCTCCCATGCTAGTCTGATCATGAGGTGTCTAGGAGGGGGAAAGAGTTCTGGTTCTGGCCTGCCACCCCAATGGAGCCTCAGAAAAAGTCAGAGACATTGGGCAGGGCTCTCCTTGAGGCATACAGCTGCGCGGGGACTAGCAAAGCTCGAGTATACTGATGCACCAGTATCCCACCACATTTATAGAATTAAGTTTGGGTCATACAATCACAAGTGTGAGGCACAATATTTGGCCTGTGGGAGCATATCAACAATTTCTTATACAGTGGCCCAAATGGCACAGTAGATTCATCTGAGATTTAATAATTGCTACTGACTTTCATTTAAGAGTATATTCATTGACTCTATTTAGAGAACTAGCTCCAGTAAGCAATGTAGAATGGATTATTCAGTGCATGCTTAGAACAAGCTCAAACAGAAGTTGAAAAGACTTGAAATAAGTTTTGTCCCTAGCGAGGTAGTGGAGGGGTTGGAGCAGAATAGTAGAAACCCACTACATTCTAGAAACTCAGAAAGTCAGTGCAAGAACAGAAATCGGCCAGATTCTGACATAACAACCCCAAAAAAAGTCATGACTTTATCAATACCATTTCCATAGACAGGCTATAATGGTGAATATAATTAATGCTGGATAAGGAAACAGGTGTGCAGATGAGGATGAGGGTGGGAAATGAGGGTCTTTGGTGGAGGGAGCACTTTGGTTGTGGGACTGGTGTTGAATGATGATGTTTCTAACAACTGTATTGTGAACAACTTTGTACTTTGAAAGTCATGGTGTTAAATAAATAAATGATATACTAATAATTGGTTTCAGTTTGGAATCTCTATAAAGAAAACACATTTTATTAAAGCTTTAAGATCTATGATTAGAGTCCAGAGTGATAGCACAGCAGTAAGTTTTTTGCATTGTAAGCAGCTCACCAGGGTTATCCCATATGATTCCCCAAGTCAGCCAAGAATGATTCCTGAGCATAGAGCCAGGAGTAAGCCCCAAGAAACACTAGTATAACCCAAAACTAAGCAAACAGCAAACAAAAGCACACAAATTGATGGAATGCAGGGCTAATCATGCCTTGACTATTGAACAGCAATTGAGTTGGAGGCTTTTGAAAAGTGCCTCATAGAGGAAGATTCCTTGGTAGGCAGCATTAGTGGAGGGCACTGATGTCTGGTGAAGGGATTGATTTTGAATCATTGTATAACCTTGTAATTCATGCTGACTAAATTTTTTTTTAATTACAAGAAAAGAAAAGAGAGCTTTCTTAGGAATATGAAACATCTCAGGGCATAACACAGTCACAAAAATTATGACATATTTATGAACAAAGTCTAGACTGCAAAACATAATCATATTATTTCATATTTACAAATATGATGTTATATAACTCAGTATGGTTATGTAGATTTTGTATATTAATCCTTATATAGAAAGCTAATATTTAGGATCCAAATATTTATTCACAAAAAATATGATAGTTAATTTTCCCCTTTAATTATTATTATACCACTGTGAGATATACAATTATAAAGATGTTCATAATTGGGTCTCTGTCATAGAGTGTTTCAGTACCCATCCCTCCACCATTGCCCCATTCCACCACCAATGACCAAACATTCCCTTCCACCCAACCCCAGCCTGCCCCTATTACAGGCATCTTTTCTCTCTCTTTCTGTCTCTGTCTCTGTATGTCTCTCTCTCTTCTCTTACACTTTGTGGCTCGCCCTACAGATATTGACGGTTTTATGACGCTCTCTATGTGTAAACTCAATAGTGAGTTCTAGTGTGACATTACAATTCCCCATTCCCCGTTAACCTCCCCAGTTTGTTGCAACTAGAATGATCCTTACAGTGTACAAATGTAAAAGATCCTGGGAAGGACCTGGTCCTAACTTCCATTATTGTCTAGACTGTTGCCCGGCCAGGAGCAGCTGCACATTGGAGCAGCTGTGGGTCTGGAGAATCTCTCTTGCCGGGTTGCTGGCTGTGGTGGCTGGGAGCTCGCCCCCCCACGCCCTCCAACACGGAGGTGGAAGAATGGGAGGAGTAGCGCAAATCCCCACTCCAAGTCCGGTCAGCATGGACCCCTCCCCCACCACACATGTGAACAAACCCTTGGAGCTATGTTGGACTTGGCCAGCAGCTGCCCGATCCGGCCGATCCATTTACTGCCCTCCGAACTCCATGGGCTGCTTCCACGTGGGGCCAAGCGGCACAGCTGTGGGTGTGGATTATCTCTTCCCAGGTAGCCGGCTGTGGTCACGATACTTAATATTTATTTTAAGTTATACCTCTGAGAAAAAAAGAGTAGGGGTATCCATCCATCATCCACTTTACACATTTTTTGACAAAGTCAACCCTTGACAGTGATAATAATTTTTTTTCTGAAGTTGCATCCCTGAAACAAACTACATTATTGAATCTCAATCTTTGACTAGACACTGGAAGCCTGTTACTCAAAACTAAGTGTTTACATGGAAAGAAAAAGATCAATACCAGATGGAAATCCAAATTCATCAGATGATCTTCTAGGGTATGTAAGATCAAGGCATTTGAAAAGAGAAGTAGAAAATGTTACATAGCATAAATCACTATCTAGAAGCCATTTACCATTAAGTATGCTATCTCCCTGACAGGAATAGTTCTAAAGAAGATTAGAAGAAATCTCTGAATGGATATTCTTTGCCAGTTTGAAGTCGGTATAATTTAAAGAGAGACTAATCACTGTCACTTGTCACTGTCTTCCCCGCTCATCATCTATTTGCTCGAGCAGGCATCAGTAACATCTCCATATGACCTGTCTCATGCAAGTAGAGCCCAAGGGCACCTGCTTGCTCTAGGAACATAAAGAGCCTCAAACCATTCCATCAGGTCATGGGAATGAGGTCTATAATTGTTACTGGTATCTGGCATATCAAATATGACACGGGTAGCTTGCCAGGCTCTGCCGTGCGGGTAGCATACCATATATATATATTTATATATATATAATATATGGTAATTAGCATATATACTAATATATAATATAATTAATATATATAATTACATATATACCATATATATTTATACATGTGTATATATCATATATAAACATATATTTTTATAAAAAAATATTAAGGATAAAGGTAAAAAATTACAATAATTGGAACAAAATCTGGCAGCTGAATATTGGGTATCTTTGTATCATAGGAGTATATAAACCAATTCTCCAAAAGAGCCTTGGTTAGATGGTATAATCCTTTAAACATCTGAGAGAACAAAAGGGGAATAGCTAGAAAATATGGCTTAAAATCCTGTGCATAGATAAAAATTTTTATTCCGTTAATTAATTTTATGCATACAACTTATAAAAATAAACTTTTTTTAGTTATTTGCTCAATGAAAGTTATATTATCATCTTATGAAATATAAGTAACAGCAAAAATGGCAGAGATGATAATTAAATTTTAGAGAAGAAAATCGTACATTTCCAAGATCTGGGAAAAGTTCAGTGCTACTTGAGTCGAGTGCTTGAAGACATGCGTCCAGCACTTCTCCTCATGCACCTCTGAGCAGTTCTGTCTCTGAGAATCTCTGTCAACAGAACAAAAGGTTTGATTTCTGGTGTTTGAAACCAAATGTGTACAAGGACTAACCTAAAGCATAACATCTTACATAACAATTTATAAATAAACGATTCTTAAAAGAAAGGCAGAATTATACATTTTATTTCAATTCTACAAAAAACAGTGTTTCAATTAAACAGATTCACTCAAGTATTCCTATTCTATGGCTTAAGTTACAAATTTCCCTTTAGACTGCAATTAATTGCCTCTAATAGATTTTGACTGTAGGAGTGCAATTCTTTAGCATACACTGCACAGCAAGATTTTTTTTTTATGCACTGAGTAGTCCTGGTAGAACTCAGAGTCTATTCCCAGTTCAGTGCCTGGGTCAATCCCAGCAGTGCTTGGAGGACCATGTGATGCCAGGGTGTTGGGGGCCCTAGCCAGCAGCCCCTGGCACAAATGAGGGAGACCTAGATCTTGCCAGACTTCATCACTGCGGGAAAAGGAGAGGGATGGGCTTGGGAGAAACTCTGCCTTGCCGCTGCTAAGGAAAGAAAGACACCAACACAGTGGGGAGTTCTGGATAGCAGTACTCATTTTACTGAGCAAAGTTTAAGCCTTTTATACAATATTTGGGTGGAGAGGGTCTTGATCACTTGATCACTTGACATCCCGTTATTCGTCGATTTGCTCGGAGCGGCGCCAGTAATATTTCCATTTGACCCTATCAAGTGTCAGTGTAGCCCAATGGCATCTGGTTGGCATTTGAAAGCTCCTGGCCATTGCAACAGATAACAATCATAGATTTAGCATTTGCAAGGTAACATTTGCAAGGTAACGATCATTGATTTACATATTCCTGTGATCAGAGATCAGAAGACCAGGCACATACTGCCTCACCTTAGCTCTGATTGGCACAGATGTCTCTTCATGAGGGTGTAAACTCTTGAGCATCTAGAAGCTCCACTGCCCTGACAAAAAAGGGCCCATCTCTGGGCCCCATCCTCCAGGGCCTTATGGCAGAGAGTACCAGGCCCCAATACTAGCTGCGCAGAGCCCAACACCATGGAATGAACTCAGGTCTTGCATGTAAACAACACATGTGTTCAGAAATCTCTCAGGCCCTTTCCAAGGTGAGAAATTTAACAGAAGATGTAGTTATTATTTGCACTAATGTACAGAAGAAATACACAATTTACAATAGCTGTCGTGCATGCGTATTCATTGTCATTATTGACTGTGTATGATATAGTCCTTGAGGAATGTTCTATCTCATTTGAGGGAACCGAGACATAGCATTTGTTCAGGCAGTGAGTGGAAGAGAAGAAAAAGAGAGGGAACACCTCAGTGTTGCAATATTCTTTAAGAAAAGTAATATGTGGGAGTAATTTTTACCTCTATCAGTTATTTATGCTTTATTATTCTTTTCAAGGGCATTGAGATATTCTGGGACAGATTTTTAGACTTTGGTCACACGCTTTGATTTTCCAAAGAATGCCTCTAGAATACTGTTCTCGGTACAGCTTGACATGTCAGTCAGGCAAATAACAGACTACTGTGGGCTGAACAGGAAATGAGTCACAGAATTGATCTCAGGCACATTTTCAGACAGTCAATGAGATTCCACACATTTTAGAGCCCAAAATTTACTATAGTGTATCATTGACAGAAACATGTACAAGTAGGAGTAAATGAATTTCCTCCCTTGAGAAAAAGACTATGAATTACAAGCAGCAGGCAGATTTTAAGAAGAAAACTCTAAAAGAGAATTTCAAGGGAGAGGGATATCACACGCTGTAAAGTCATAAAGCTGAGGGAAATACCCTATGAGATAATGTCCTGTTATGCATAAAGTAAAGTCGGGCAAAAGCACAAGCAGGAAAATATGCATACATTATCTTAAATATTTGTATGATGAAGTATATCAGAAAAGGAAATTACCTATTGGCCATTTTATTTGATCAAGTTGATATCAGTCTGAGAAAATATGTGGGCATGCATTCATAATTATAATTCATAACTTAGTCCAACATATGACTGTGATATTTATAATGTGATATGATTTATATGTTATCATGTAGGCAATTATAAATACATATTATTGATAACAACTTGGCTATCTAATTTCAAAGTAAATATGTCTGGCATTATCCTGCCCCTCGAGGTGCTGCAGGTGTGGCTGCAGTGTCTGGCTGCTTCGGCAGGTGGCAGACAGGAGACAGGCTTGTCTATACCCAGGACTCTGCCCTGTGGGCTCTGGGTGGTTCATGGCTTGACATAGAAAAAGACTGGGCCCCCTGGATGAACCCAGAACCACGACAGAGCCTGGCAAGCTACCAGTGGTGTATTCGATATGCCAAAAACAGTAACAATAATGGACCTCATTCCCAATGAATGGAGACGTTACTGGCACCCACTGGAGCAAATTGATGAACAATGGAAAGACAAGTGAGTTCAATAATATTTATCTTGTTTTTTGTTTGAGGTTTTGTTTCCCCTTAGAGTTTTCACTTTATAATAAGGAAGGAGCCAAATAAATATATTATATATATTTAATTATCTCCATTATTAGCAGTTTGGATGAAGATAATTAAATATATATATAATATATAATATATTTATTTGGCTCTTTCCTTATTGTTAGCAGTTTAGACCAGCCTATCACAGACCGGCTCACGCTGCAGCAAGCGGCCATGCGGTTCATCAATAAATGCTGGATTTTGAGATGACTACAATAGTATGCTACCCGCACGGCAGAGCCTGGAAAGCAACCCGTGTTGTATTTGATATGCCAGATACCAGTAACAATTATAGGCCTCATTCCCATGACCTGATGGAATGGTTTGAGGCTCTTTATGTTCCTGGAGCAAGCAGGTGCCGTTGGACTCTACTTGCATGAGACAGGTCATATGGAGATGTTACTGGTGCCCTCTCGAGCAAATCGACGATGAACGGGAAGACAGTGATACAGTGATTAGCAGTTTAGTTTCACTTTAGATTTAATGTGTTAAAGTTTTATTTTTTGTTTCACTTTAGGATTAATGTGCTATAGTTCTATTTTTGTGTGTGTCAGCCTACTGAAGGCTGACTCCTGGCTCTGTGCTCAGAAATCATTTCTGACAAGCAGAGGGGAGGGTACTATATGGAATGCCAGTGATCAATCCAAGCCAGCCATGTGCAAGGCAAGGACAACCCACTAAACTGTCACTCTAGCCCCTATATTGAAGTTCTAAACTTTAGTACTTCTTAACCTGACTTTATTTTGAGTTAGTTTTTAAAGTGATCACTTGATCACTTGACACCCCATAGATCATTGATTTACTCAAGCCGGCACCAGTAACATCTCAGTATGTCCTGTCACATGCGAGATAGCCCAAAGTCATCTGCCTGCTCTAGGAACATCAAGAGCCTCAAACCATTCCATCAAGTCATGGGAATGAGGTCTATAATTGTTACTGGTATTTGACATGTGAAATACAACACAGGTAGCTTTCCAGGCTCTGCCTTGCAGGTGAGCTGCTGTTGTAGTCACCTCAAAACTCGAGCATTTATTGATGAACCATGCTGCCGTAAGTGCCCGTGTGAGCCAGGCTGTGATCAGCTCTTCTGCTGGGGGAGCTCTGAGGAGAGGGAAGTCTATCTATTTATTTGTTTGTTTGTTTTCTTTTTGTCACACCCGGCAATGCTCAGGAATTACTCCTGGCAGTGCTGGGGGTGGGGTGGGGGACACATGGGATAATTAAGTTAAAACAAGGTCAGTATATTTAGTAGACAGTAATCAATGTAAGTTGTTATATTATAGGAAGAAAAACTAGAACACAGACCCTAGATAGTTATATAAGGAGACAGAGAAGAGTGACATCTCAGAAGTCAAAATTGCCTTTATCTTGGTCTTCTGGTCTTCAGGAGTGGGAAAAGATGTGGGCCAGAGATATATTCCAGTGGGTAGGGCTTTTGCCTTGCATGTGGTTGACCTAATTTCGATCCCTGGCATCCCAAATGGTCTCCCTAGCACCGCCAGGAGTAATTCCTAAGCTAAGAGCCAGGAGTAACCCCTGAGCATTGCTGGGTGTGACCCCAAAAAGCAAAATCAAACAAACAAACAAACAAATAAATAAGTAGTCACATACATAAATAAATAGATAAATAAATAAATAAGCAGACAGATAAATAAATAAATGAATGAATAAATAGATGAATAGATGAATGAACAAAGGAATAAATAAATGAATGAATGAAAACAAATAAATAATTAAAATGAACAAATAAATAAATAAGTAGATGGCTAAATAAATAAATAAATGAATGAATAAGTAAGTAAGTGAGTAAATAAATAAATAAATAAATAAATAAATAAATAAATAAATAAAGAAGTGGGAAAAGATGAGTTTGAGTTAGGGTGCCTATGTATTTTACATGATAATCTTAATAAGCCACCATTATACCATATACAATCCCCAGTACACTCATAATTTATTGCTGAGTGGCTAAGGTTTTATAAAATAAATGAGAGAAATATGGAGAGAAATAAGGAAAAACAAATACACGAAGAAGAACAATTACATTACCAAAGAGTAAAGTTGAGAAAAATGGTAGAAGTAAATATTTTCTTTTTAAATATTTGTAAAAGCATGAATTACAAAGTTACTGATAGTTGCATTTTAGAAATAAAATAATTAATAATCAATAGCTCCACTGATCTCAACTTCCCTCCACCAGTGTTCCCAGATTTCCTTCCTACCCAACCCCCACTGACCCTCCTCTGTCCACTTGTCAGACACATTACAATGTTTCAGTGGTTGCTGCTTAGGTTTCATATTTTCAGTTCTGTTGACTCTATGTTTTGGATATATGGCTTTATCCCTCACTCATATTGCTAGTATAAATGAAGCCCTGATACCCGTTAACTTTTTATTTCCTGTTTTCTTTCCATGATGATTTCTTTCCTTTTCTGTTTGTCTCCTCTCTAAACACTAGGATCAAGGATAATCCAGGCACCCCTTTTATATTACAATACGTTTTCTCACCCAGTATTCTGTACTCCACAGGTAAGTGAGAAATCCTGCAAATTGCATGTTTTCATCATTCTTGCAGCTGCATAGTATTCCATTGTGTATACATACAACATCTTCACAATCCATTCATCTTTTGGACACCTAAGTTAATTTCATGTCTTAGCTATTCGTTGAGTGCAGAAATGAACTTTTGCATTAATTGAATTTATTTTGTATTAAAAAAAAGACAGGATATGCATTTTGAGAGAGTACTTTTACGTTCTGAGGATAAATGCCCAAAAATGAAATTTTGGGATCATATAGCAATTCTGTGTTTACTGGGAACTCTCCATTTTATTTTCCACAGGGGTTGTACATTCTCCAACTAGCAGTGGATAAATGAATCCTTTTCATCACATACCAGTCAACACAAAAATCCTATTATTTTTGATATATGCTATTCTCAGTAGTGTGAGGTGGTATCTCACTGTTGTCTTGATTTGGATTTCTCAGATGGTAATTGATGCTGGGCAATTTTTATGTGTCTACTGACCATCTGCCTGTCTTCCTCTGATAAATGTCTATTCATTTCCTCTTCCCATTTGTTGTTTTTAATTTTTTGATGTTGTTGATCTCTGTGAGTACTTTATATATCCTGGATATCAAAGCTTTCTTATGTTTTGAGTGCAAATATTTTTCCCACTCAGTCAGCTCTCTTTTAGTTTTAGCCTGTGGGGACTTATTTATTTTTTTTTACCATGCAAAAGCTCTTTAATTTTATGTAGTCCCATTTGTTTATGACTTTTTGCCTTTGTCAGTGGTAGAAGGAGTGAATTTTTTACCCTAAAGATAGACTGCTTGGTTTATGGCAAGGCGAAACTTTAAGCTTCAAAAAATACTGTTAATTTAAAGCAAATATTTAAATGTGTAAATTTTAAACTGCTACAAAATCACATTATCATTGAAGTTGGATGTCCAGGTTTTTCAACATCCAATTTTATTTCATTTTACTAAGACCAATTGTCAATATTTTTTTATTAAGTTAGCATTCTCTCTGTTACAGGCAATAAAGCATATATCTAAAATGTCTTGGGCAAAAGGCTGGTGGGGACTCTGGCTCAAAAGACGTACTCTGTGATTGTGGTTAATTTCCAGGTATATGCTGACATAGTCTCAAATGATGATGAAGATTAAACCAGGGCTTCTTACACTTAAACCTTGCAATGCACACTTTCTCCCAGGCCAATTCTCTAAAATACTTAATCTGTATTGCACTTTCCTAACTTGATATAAAAAAGTAAAAATAAAAGATGGACAGGAACAATAGTAAAGCTAGAAGGGTACTTGACATTATGTGTTACAAATGATCCCTGAGACGGAGTCCCACCAGAAACTATCTTTGAGCATAGAGCTAAGAGTAAGCCATGAGTGCTGCTGCAGTAACATGCAAAACATATATAGGAAACACATTTTGAAATATCACGCTTAAGAAACTTCTTGATCAAACATTTAAAATTTTGATAATATTTCAATTTGCACAGCTAATCCTAAATTGTAGTTCCTGTTTTTATTTGAAATATCAATAGAAAATTCAAAGAAGCTTCTTATGCTGTCATTGGTTTTAGAAAATTAGACTTAAGCAGATATTTTGTTTTTAGTTTTAAGAAAATCTAGTAAGAATTGAGAATTTATATAACTTCATAGCTAACAGGATTATAAAGAAAGTAAACTCAAGTTTAATTGCTCTAAAATAAAGTAATAATATTAATCTAAAAAAAAAGCCAAGATGATTAATGCTAAAAATGACAAAATATGGGACCAAAGAGATAGTTCAGTGTGTAGGAGTTTGCCTTCAATGTGGATAGACATGGTTCTATTCCTGGCACTCAGTATAGTCCCTCAGTTCATCCTATCAGGAGTGACTGAGTACAGGGTCAGGAGTAATTACTGAGTACTGCTGCTTATGGCCCCAAACAAACAAAAATGAAGTATATTCTCATTGTTTCTCATGGACCCAGAGAGATTCAATGTACAGATGAAAAATGGCCAGTGCCACCTGCCCCTCCAGGTGTTGCAGGTGTGGCTATGGTGCCCAGCTGCTTTGGCAGGTGGGAGACAGGAGATAGACTTGTCTACACCCCCCAGGGCTCTGCCCTGTGGGCCCTGGATGGTGGATGGTCTGACATAGGAAAAGACTGGGCCCCCTGGGATGAACCCAGAGCCACGGCAGAGCCTGGCAAGCTACCCATGGTGTAGTTGATATGCCAAAAACAGTAACAATAAAGATGAACTGGACAAGGGTTCGACCAGATGCACAGCCACAATGTCCAGCCCATATGGAGCAGCCCATGGAGTCTCTGAGGAATCAGGTAGTCCCCAGCACAGAGCAACGTAGTTCCTAGGGTAAAAGCAGTCACATGGGAGGAAGCCACGATGGCTAGAATTGGAGCAGGGATTTGGGTTCCTTACTCTCCATGCCGGTAGGCATGGCTACGGGCTCCAGCCTCTGCAACCAGATGAACCAGACAAGGGACAGACTTGATGCACAGCTGTGACAGTGCACAGCTGCGCAAGAGGCTTAGATAACAAACTAGGCTAGGACCAGGTCCTTCCCAGGATCTTTCACATCTGTACACCATAATGATCATTGTAGTTGTAACAAACGGGGGAGGTTGATGAGGAATCAGGAACCATATTGTCACACTACATCTCACTACTGAATATACACATAGATAATTGCATCATAAACCGTAAGGCAAGTCACAATGCGTAGGGAGAAGAGAGATATATAGAGACAGAAATAGGGGATAGAGAGGAAGATGAGAGATTCTGACACACTGGAGAGAGCTGCCATCTGGCTCTCCCTTAGGTCAGTTGACCGTGAAGCTCCCAGGAGGCAAGATGGGTTTTGGGTGTGGGTCCATCACTTCTGTAGGGCCTCCAAAACAGCCGGCTGAGACTTGCTCACCATAATATGCACCATTACCACAGTCTGAACCCCACAGCTCATCAGAACCCATGCAAGAGAGATGCTGACCTCAAGACCAGCTCAGAGCAGCCGAAGTTTGAGCACAAGTACGTAGCTCTCAGGAGGCAGAAGTCACCGGGTATTCCTGGAGATGGAGCTTGAGTACCCCTTCCCTTCTCTTACCTGTCCCGGAGGCCTGGTGGCACCACCCACGAACTGTTTAAGGGCTCTTGGCCAGAATGCAGAGACTCAGACACATGGGGGAGAGCCGCCATCCGGCTCTCACCTAGCTCAGCTGACCATGAGGCTCCCAGGAGTCAAGATGGGTTTGGGGAGTGGGCCCATCACTTCTGTAGGGTCTTGGAAGCAGCCGAATGAGACT
This sequence comes from Cryptotis parvus, assembly GCA_021461705.1. Classification (NCBI taxonomy): domain Eukaryota; kingdom Metazoa; phylum Chordata; class Mammalia; order Eulipotyphla; family Soricidae; genus Cryptotis; species Cryptotis parvus. The sequence continues at coordinate 67,525 of JAJIBD010008013.1, forward strand.
TGTTCACCATAATAGCTGCCATTTTCGTGGTCTGGACCCAATACATTAACCTAGTGGAACCAATCATGTTCTAGAATATATTACAATCAGCAATGTGAAAGAAAGGGAAGCGAAAGGAGAGAGAGAGAGAGAGAGAGAGAGAGAGAGAGAGAGAGAGAGAGAGAGAGAAGAGATAAAGAACCTGCCACGGAGGTAGACTGGGGGAAGGGGGAGGGAGGTGGGGACATTGTTGATTGGAGATGGGCAGGGGTGGAGGGATGGGTGTTGGAACACTGTAGAACCAAAATTTAAGCATGAACATCTTGTAATTATATATCAAATGGTGGTATAATGAAACACTTAAAAAAAATTAAAATGTGGTAGTGAAAAAAATAAATTTAAAAAAAAAAGAAGAAAAGAAAAATGGCCAGATCACAGAAATGTAATACTGACCCATAGCCTGCAGCACAGTCAAAAAATATTTCTTTTGAGGTCAGAGAAATAGTACAGCAAGTAGAGTATACTCCTTTCATGCGACTGACCCAGGTTCCACCCCAGCATCCTATATAGTGTCTGAGCACCCCAAGGAGTAATTCCTGAGTGTAAAGCCAGGAGTAACTTTTGAGAACCTTTAGGTTTGTTCACCAAATTAAGGAAACCTCTTTTCTCTTCTCTCTCTCTCTTTCTGTCTCTCTGTCTCTGATTCTCTCTGTGTCTCTCATTCTTTGTTTCATTCTTTCTTCCTTTCTTCTTCCATGCCAGTGGTGATCAGGGACTTCTCTATGCTCAAGCATATTCTCAGCAGAGCTGTGAAACTATGTAATGCCAGGGATCAATTGAACCCTAAGTGCAAAGCAAGAACTCAGCTCACCATTGATCTACCCCTCTGGCCTGTGATCTTGCCTTCCATGCCAGTCTTGCAAGAAATTAAATTTGTATCTCCAGTAACAGTTGAAGAAACAAAATAATAATCCTTGCAACAACCAGTTCCAAATGACTGTTTATTAGTAACAATAGGTGCTCTACTTTTTTTAACCTATTTTCAACTTAAGAAAAATCAGTCGGTTCCAGGAATGTTCAATTTTGATGTGGCCCACTTGCAGCCTTTCGTGCCCAAAGACTCAAATCAAAGTCTACCTGAAGCCTTCACATTGGTTCACTTCCCCACTCCCTTTAAGTTTTTGCCAAAACATGGTGATTATGACTGATTCTTTTGCTATATAGCATGTTCTGAATAGATAACTCATAGAGGTATTGTAGATTAAGAGGCTTGCCACCTAAAGAATAAACTCCTAGAAAGTGGTGATGATTTATATGAACTTACTTCTAATAGCTAGATCTATTAAAGTATGTGTTTACATTATTTGATCACTTGATATGTTTACATATGAAGTAGTAATGTTTTATTAATATTTTATTATTAAATAATATAGTATCATTTACTAATTAATAATTTATTCCAAATGGAACACTAAGCTTATATAACCTTATATATTTGTTAAGATCATGTTGATAACATAGAGCATATTCTAGGAGGTTCAGTAACTGAGCTGTGTGAACATGCTCAATTTGGCAGAGATTGAATGCATATTCATGATTATTTTCTTAAGAAAAATAGTCTCAAGAATTTATTCTAGTATATATAAGGTGTGGAAATAATTGATGACTAAATGCAAATATTTCACATATGCACTCACTTTAGAAGGACTAAAGTTCACCAGCAAAGTCATACATGCAAACTACATTTTTGCTAATTGGTTCAGGAGATTTACAAAATAAAAAAAGAGCACCTCTGAAAGCTGCTCTTCTAGCATTGTATCTAGATAGATACAATTCTTGGTTTGCTAGGTTAATGACTAAAGTTTGGTTTTGAATTGTTTTTCTTGTCATTAGTGTTATCTCTAGTCATAATTTTCCACTTAATTTAATTTTTCAAATATATGATCCATTAACTTTTTTTTTTTTTTTTTGCTTTTTTGGGTCACACCCGGCAATGCTAGGTGTGTCCCGGGTTAGTCCTGGCTCTGCACTCAGGAATTACTCCTGGCGGTGCTCGAGGGACCATATGGGATGCCGGGAATCGAACCCCGGCCGGCACAGGCCGGCCGCGTGTAAGGCAAACGCCCTACCGCTGGGCTATGGCTCCGCCCCTGATCCATTAACTTTTAATTTTGGTACATATTTCTACAAAACTATTCAAAAACTGTAAGCCAATCATAATCTCCCAAAATTTCCTTCTGCTTTCCTTCTTATTTCTGTTAATCACTTGTATCACTTGTCTTCCAGTTGATCATCAATTTGCTCAAGCGGGCACCAGTAACATCTCCATATGTCCTGTCACATGCTAGTGTAGCCCAAGGGCATCTGCTCACTCCAGGAACATAAAGAGCCTCAAACCATTCCATCAGGTCATGGGAATGAGGTCTATAATTGTTACTGGTATTTGGCATATCAAATATGGCAGGGGTAGCTTGCCAGGCTCTGCCATGCAGGTGGGATATTCTTGTAGTCACCTCTAATCTCGAGCATTTATTGAAGAACCACAAGGCCGCAAAGCGCACTCGGGAGCCAGGCTTGTGATCAGCTCTTCTGCTGAGTGGAGCTCTGTCGAGTGGGGAGTCCAGATGTGGAAAACGGTGGCCCTCATGGTGTGGGACTTCCTCTAGCTTCTTGCGAGGCTCTGCTGGGCTAGGGGCCAGGGCTAGAACCTGCCTTCCCTCCCAGGCACCTGGTGATCAGCTGGGCACAGGGAGAGCCTGTAGCAGCTCTGCCCCGTGTATGTGAGTCTCTGGCAACAGAAGTAACCCCTGAGATCTGATGAATGGATAAAGGATCTCTGGTACATCTTCACAATGGAATACTATGCAGGGTTGAAATTCTGCTCCAAGCTTCAGGAAAAGTTCACCAACATCTCGGTGGAACCTACAGATTTGGGGATCGCCCACCCAGGGACACCAGATATCGGGAACGCCACCGGGGTCAGGACTGAAGTTCTCTTCTACCTCCGAGGACGCCAGGGGAACAGATGAAAACTCACGAGTCCGGTGCAGTTCCAAAAAAGGCTTTTAATAGTACAAAAGCTCTTCCACAGCAATCCAATATAATGAACAAACTCTAGCTCTGGTCTGAACTTAGACCTTACAAAAGAGCCTAAGTCTCCCACCAAAGAGAGAGGATATCACCCTAGCTGAGTTTTACCCAGAAGAAGGAACAAAAGGCCAAAGAGCAAAAAGCCAAAAGCCAAAAGCTGAGGAGCCAAAAGCCGAAAGCGAAAAGGCCAAAAGGCGAAAGCTAAAATGCCCAAAGCCGAAGGGGCCTCAAGTCAGTCCCCTTATATACACCAAAGTCTAAAACTTTGTTTTGGGAATGCATTACTATAAAATTAGCTATCTCTCTGCTTGGTATGTCTATTTCTCTTTTAAAACATTTCTGTTAATAAAAACACAATATAAAATCTGCATTCTTAAACCCAGTATGACAAAACAACTATAAAGAGATTATACTTTATAGTGTTATCTCTATAATACTACAAAGTGTTTTTGTTACTTAAATGACTACATTTGCCTAAGGTAGGTACTTTTCAATTTATTTGCATTAGCTACTTAATTGGTAAAATCAATAAAACACTATAACCGGATCAAAACCATGACATTATAACTAGCTGAAATTTTGGGTAAATGGAAGTATATTGTGGGAATGCATTACTATAAAATTAATTAGACTTTGCTGATATATGAGTTACCTAAGTTTTTTCTGGTTTCTCTTTGGGAGACCTGAATAGTGTTCTCATACTGCTTTCATAGAGCCCAGGTCTCCCAGGCATATGTTAATGCAGGGACAATGGTGGAGTCAAAGTGATGTGTCCAGAGCCGTAGGTTCTTAGTCTTTTTAGCTACTTCTTCAATGCTCTTGAAGGCATTCCATGCTGCTCTCTTCCTCCTGCACATCTCAGGTTTTAGGTCGTTCATCATGTTGATTCTCAACCTAGGTACACATAACTGCTGCATTCAGAGATGTTTGTTTTGTTGGGAGTGAATGGGGCCTCTGGAACTAGTTCATTTTTCATGAACATTGTTTTGTTGAGATTCAGCTGTAGATCTATCTTTCCACATTTTCTCCTGGAATATCACGCCTCTCTCAAGTGAAAGAAGGAATCTGGAGTTCTGACCTCTGTCAACAATCTAGAATCAGGGTCGCTGTCTCATTTGCCAAGTTGTAGAATATCAGATGGGCTGGACATATAATGCGATTTGGTTATGACTGCTGAACTAGAGCCACTACAGACTGGATCCCCGGGATGTCAAAATATCACGTGCCCACCCACCTACAAGATGGTCAGACTTCCTCATCAAGACCCTGAATGACTGGTTTGAGGCTCTTCATATTCCTGGGCAAGCAGATGCCATTGGGCTACACTGGCACATGACAGGGTCAAATGGAAACATTGCTGGCACCCACTCAAGCAAATTGATGAATAAGGGGGTGTCAAGTGATCAATTGATCAAATTTTTCTGGTACCCATACTCTAAAAGATTTCTTGTTTTCTGAGATTATACTCCAATTTTGAGATGAATATCCATGTAATGGAATGGCTTAATATCAAGCAAATGGATTTTTTTAAAAAAAAATCTTCATTAAATTATTTGTCATTGGATTAACTTGATTAACTTGTGAATTTTATGAACAGTAGCTATCTCTCTGCTTGGTATGTCTGTTTCTCTTTTAAAACTGCCTTTGTCACTTCCATTTCTCATTCCAGAGCTGCAGTAGTGTCCGGGGAACCAATGTTGCTAAATGTAGCAAGGATGACTAAAAATTACAAACTTAATTTTAAAACAGATTCTCAAATGCATTACTGAGAAACTATAATGAACAGTTATCTATGTTTTTAACCATAAATTAATGGCCTCTGGGCTGGAGCGATAGCCTAGTGGGTAGGGCGTTTGCCTTGCACGCGGCCGGCCCATGCTAGCCCGAGTTCAATCCCGGCATCCCATATGGTCCCCGAGCACCTCCAGGAGTAATTCCTGAGTGCAGAGCCAGAAGAAACCCCTGAGCATCGCCGGGTGTGACCCAAAAAAGCAAAAAAAAAAAAAAATTATGGCCTCTACATATTGAGCACATATTTTAAGTACAAATTTAGTATCTAACTTAGGATGTCTGTAAATTGATCTCCAGATTTAAGCATGATATATGTAAACTATCTAATTCATAGCTTTACATTTGGTAAATATAGAAATAATACTCTTTGGGACAATTTGCATTAAAATTATTAAACTTTTGTTTAATTTTGGTTTCAATTTTTTTATTGTTGGGGATTAAAACCCAGATCTTAATACATGTAAAGTCCAAGCTTTACCACTAAATTACCTACACCTTATATTTTCACTTTGAATTTTTTAAAAATTTTCACCAACTGGGACCCAGACTTTTGTGTAATCTGGTTTGTCTTAGTACATGGTTAATGGGGTACAGGGAATTGGGGATTGAGATCACCATATTTTCAAATCTTAGTCACGGAACCGTCTTCCAGGCTCTTGGGGTTCCCTAACAACAGGGCTGTCAGGATTGCCTTAAGTGCTTGAGGGGAGCACCAGGATTCAAAATTACAGTCTTGCAGGCAAGCACTTTAAGCCACTAAATCCTCTCCCAGCTACTTCTCCCTAGAGATCGCATACAGTGGGAACGTCCTACTCATCTCAGCCATGCAACAGTATCAGGGTTTATGTTTATGACTGCAGTTCCAGACAAGCACTCTAAACCACTGAGTCATTTTCCAAGCTCCTCTGTTTCTTTTTGAATTAATTCCTGGAGTTTTAAAATTTAATAGTTAGTTAAAATTTTAATTCATGAACCAGTGATGGTGAAAACGATTGTTCTTCAACAATTCTCTTTTTATACTTGATTTTCTTTCCTTTGCTTTATCTGTATCTGGCTTCACAAATATTCCCACAAATTGTTCCAATTCCAAACAGGTCCTTCAGCCTCTCTACCTTAATCTCTAATAATGAAATAAAATCAAAATCCATGTCTTTAAGATAGAAAATTCTCTATAAAATTCATTTTGGGTTAATTGAGTTTATAAGTTTCATAATCAATTTGAGCTACCTTACATGGAAAGGAAAACAAAGAATAAGTTTTAATAAGAATATTAAAACTGTATTGGGGGCCAGAGATATAGAACAGTGGGGTAGGGCACTTTTCTTACACGAGGCCAATGTGGATTCGAGTTGTGGTATCCCATATGATCCCCCAAGAACCACCAGGAATGATTCCTAGAACCAAAAGTAACCCCTGAACATCAATCACTGGGTCTAAATCAAAAGCATATATATATATATATATATATATATATATATATACATATATATATATATATATATATATATATATATATATGCATAAAAATATATAGTAGCTATTTTATAGAATAAAAACATTTCTTTATCAAATATATAGCTATTAATGTATAATTCATGAATATATATTGAGTTATTAATAAAATTTTTCATATTTAAGTAAGTCAAATAATTCCTTGCCTTTTAAATTTTAATTTTTCTGATACTTCTTATTTTGGTGGGCAGCAATGATAATTATTTAAGTGGAAAAAATTGCAAGTCAGGTAATTGTACAAAGTTAATTTATCATTTATTTAATTGCTGTCTGATTACACCAGAGAGGTCCTAGTAGGAAATTTGCTACCAATTTATTTACATGCTCCATTTCAAAATATTTTTTGACTATTAGAAACTGAGACATTAAAAACAAACAAGAGCTTTTGATACATGTTTGGTATCAGGATGGTGACACCTGTGAATGACTAACTCCCTTTTTTAAAACAAACCTCTGAAAGAAACATCTTTGAAAAGCAACAACTTTGCTTGTAAGAGTTAGTAGCTAAGGCAAAAGAAAATAAAAAGGCTGACAATTCAGGGAAAGAAAGCATTTAGGTATTTTAGGGTAAGATTATTTTCATTGTTTAATTTCAACAAATAATCATTGATTCTTACTTGGGAGACAGTACTTTATGAGGAGACAGACATGAATAGAATCTTGATCTTGAGAACTAAATGTTTTTAATGATTAGAATGTTATAGTGTCGGTGTATGAAAGCAAGAACAAGTGATGGGGTAAAATGTAAATTGATCTCATGAATGTTAAAATAATACTCTAAATACCTGAGTTTAAGAGTAGAAACACTGTAGGAAGAGTTGTGGACAGCTGGAACACACACTCTTCTCTCTGGTCCTAGAGTACTAGTTCTTTTCCTCTCCTGTAATGAAGGGTCAGAATATTTGATTAAAGGGATGATTATAGATTTTCCCCCTCTGGAAAGTTCAGTGTCTTAAAGGAATATTTGGCTTCCACAACTTTTATATTTTTGTGGTCAGCGCAGAGCAGTCATGGAAGCCCTTAATGGGGTACAGGTCATCTGGTGCTATTGGCTTAATGGAAGTCTAACAACGCTACAGGAATAAAGGGAGGTGGAGGTAGTAAGTCAGCTTCCTAGAGAGGAATGGTCGGCAGGGGACACTTCTACTAGCAGACCTTGTGTAATTTGGCATTGGCTTGGAATGGAGAAGTCAGCACCTTTCGATGCTAAAAATGCTTTTTGCCTTTTAACAGAACTAGGATCCTCAAAGGAAGCTATTTTCTAACCCTGTCACTTGAAGTGTTAAAAGGTCACCCCCACACCTCCCTCCATATGTTGTGTGTGTTCTCTTTTCTTTCAACAAACTCTTAGGCTCCTTGATGATACCCCCAGTAAATAAAAATCATTTGTAAACAATACATTTCCATGATTCCAGAGGAGCAGATAAAGAGACTGATTTAGGTGATTTAGAAATTTAGATGATTCCATAGGCGTAGATAAAGAGAGACCAGAAGAATAACTCTAACTTGCGAACTAAAATGGACATTATAGTCACATAGGGACTAGGCAACTTGCCAGGACCCCAGAGGGACAACGGGATCTGGCATTGATAAATGGGTTAGTCAAAGACAATAGCGCTCATTCAGTCCTGCAAGAATAGTTTCGGTTTTGCAGAAGCAGTAAAAATGTTAAAACTGATTTTTTGTGATAAAAGAACCATAATCAGCAAATAAAAGATCCCCCCTTTTTTTTTTGCCTTCAGGACAGACAGCGCTGTTTAAGACCTCTCACAGAAAACGTGCGGAGGTTTATCACTAGTCAGAAGGTCAGATGGCCTGCTCATCTCCCGGCCACGTCCTGTTTAGCCTGAATAACAGCCCCTGTTTTTTCAAAAAAAGAGACAAAAGATTCTAGCCCCTCCTTTAACCTCCTACCAATGTTCTCTAAACAGAATGAGATCTGAGAATTTTTCCACCGCCTTTATACTCTGAATTGCGACAAAAGATTTCTCCTTGCAAAACCCAGAGTGACAGCGTTTGACACTGAGGCTTGGGGTAGAGCAGGTAATGAAAACCCCAAGTCAATGCAGGGCTTAAGTAAATGCTGGGATTCATAGCATTAGCGATACCCAACCTAAAACAATCATATGAATAAGAGTCTGGGGGATAAGAAAAGACAGAAGGCAGAAAAATCACCGATCATTGGAAGGATAAAGTGCACACGTTTCCCCCTTTTCTCCCATGTACTCAGAGACTGATATGTTTTCTGCTTAGTCTAAAATTTGGTCTGAGTCTGATATTTCTGATTCAGGAAAACAAAGACACGGTACAGCGCCAGTATCTGAGACAGAATGATTTGTTGTTGAATTTGTTTTGGGCCACACCCCGATGCTCAGGGTTACTTCTGGGGTTGCTTGGGGAAACATATGGGAAGCCAGAGATAGAACCTTGGTTGTCAGCGTGCAGGGTAAGAACCCCACTCGCTGAATTAGTCCCACAGCCACAGTTGTCTTTTTCTTTTTTTTTACATTGCTACCAAGGCTGATAGTGTGACCAAAGCTCTAGCGCTATTAATATGTAGTTACTAGTTAAACCCATGGAGTTTAATTTCCTCTGTTTCAATACCCTGGATAAGGTTCCTTTTTATGTAAATCTCAGGAACGTTCTTAATCCAGTAAAAAATAATTGCTGTGAGATCAAAAGCTCCAGGACACCACTCAGCAATAAACCACTTACCCTTTGGTAGATCAGTACAAAGCTACTCCTGTTAAAATCATAAAGTTTTAACACATCATTGTTTATAATCTACCAACATTGTTAAATATTGGGTTCCTTATGATCATTTAAACAAATTATAAGAGTAGAAGTTAGTATGTAATACTAAGTACATAAAATAATGTGAGTGTCCTTCATTTTGAAGGCTCTCTACTCAAAATTTTTCCTATATTGTCCCCTGGTGTCTAACTTACTTGAAGTGAAATACTTAAAGTATCATAAAATAACTAAATATTATTTTAAATGTCAAAAGATAGTATGTAACGTTATAAAAGTAGGGTCTTATTCATTGCATTATTACTACTTGGAATTTTAAAATTTACTTTTGCTATTTTGTTTCCCATGTTAACTCAGTAGGTATAGTAGGAGAATAATTTTTATATATTAACTGATTTATCTATCTAGCCATTTTATTATTATTATTTTTCATTATACATTTATCTGTATACTCTTACCCTTCAAAAATATACATTGAGTCTAGAATATTTAAGGTTCTTACACAGAGTATTCAAAATGTGTCTCTGGGTGCCAAAATACACTGAAAATCTGTAATTGTGATAATCTTAAAATTGTAGATCTACAGCTAGAGAAATCGCTCAATGGGTTTAGTGTTTGCTTTGCATATTGAAGGATCTGATTTGATCCCATTCACCACATGGTCCTCTGGGCACCAAGCTAGGAGTAGCCCCAAAATGCCATGAGCTATGCACCCTCACACATTTTTGAAATTAAAAGAAATTAAAATTCTTATTTGTAAGTGCTGGGTATTTTAGAACTTAAAAGTTTAAGCCCTAGGTGGTGGAGTGATAGTGAAAGTAGGGTGCTTACACGCTTACACATACCATCAGGTGTGACCAGAAAAGGTTAAATTCTGATGAACATGAAGTTATTGCCAGTTATTGTCAACTATTGTCAATGACTATAAATGCAGTTATAAGAGATATTAAGCATCCAGTCTAAGGGTTACTCAGAAATCATATGGGTTTCTCTCTTCATTTTGAAAGCTTCTACTCAAAATTTCTTCTATATTGTCCCCTGATGGATAACGTACTTGAAATTTATTGGCTAGTGTACTTAAAGTAGCATGAAAATAACTAAATATTAATTTCTTTTTTATATTTTTTAACCTGGAGACAAAAAGAAGAGATAAAAACCTGAAGGAAGTTTTTCTGGAAGTGGCAAGGACCTACGAATTGTACTCCTAAGTTTATACATGAACTGGTCTTCTAAGGAGTAGCAATATTACACCCAAATTTGGTGACAACATAAAGCTTAAAGATTCATGAGATAGTTGACTAGATTAGTACTGCTTATAGATATACATTGTTATTTGCCTTTACAATAAACTTCCAACAACTGTTATTATTTCCTTATTAATATTTCAGAAAGAAATCATTCAAAGCTTGTTTCAGTGTGTGGTTAATTACTAGGGATCATCTATCTCATTTTTGCAAGTGCATAGTCACTTTTTAATTCAACTAGGTAATGAAAAAATTACTTTAATAATTTTATTTTATGATTTATTTGCTTATTGTCAAAAGGTGTATCCTCTTCATCTTTCAGCTGACCTGAAAAGGGAACAGATGTTTCCTATCATGTGTTTCCTTTCAGTCTTCAGCTAGTTTTTGACAAGTTGATAATCGTGTATTATCACTGTTGATTTTTTGCTTCATAATCCCTATTTGTCAGAGTCACAAAAAAAATCTTACAAAGAAGGCTAGCATTATTTAGACCAGGGCAATATAATTTGGCTATCATTACAGCTTCTGGTGAAAACGTCAAATAGGTATATATCAAATAAATGTTCACTTCCTACAACATATGCATACTCAATTTAACTTTTATAGTCTAATCTTCAAAATGCAAGATATATAATGTATTTAAGACAATTTTCAATACAGAGAAATCAGTAATAAAGCATAAGGATACTATAGGCATTTAAAAGTATATCCTTTTTTGCCCAGCGGATAGGGCATTTGCCTTGCACGGCTGGCCCATGCTGGCCCGGGTTCGATACCCGGCATCCCATATGGTGCCCTGAGCACTGCCAGGAGTAATTCCTGAGTGCAGAGCCAGGAGAAACCCCTGAGCATTTTCTGGTGTGACCCAAAAAGCAAAAAAAAAAAAAAAAAGTATATCCTTTCTTCTGGAAAAAACAATATGTTATAATAGATATTGTCAAATAAAAATCATGTGTAATGACTTTGATACTTTAATAATTTTAAATTATCCTTTATGACATGATTCTCTTTTTTTAAGTATTTTATTATACCACCGTGAGATATACAAATAAAAAGATATACAATTAAAAAGTTCATATTTGGGTTTCGGTCACACAGCGCTCCAGCACCCGTCCCTCCACCAGTGCCCATCTCCCACCACCAACGTCCCCAGTTCAGTCCCCCTTCTCCAGCCCCCTCCATGGCAGGTTCTTTACTTCTTTCCCTTTCTCTCTCTTTCTCTTTTCCTTCCCTTCCAGACTATGGATTACAGAACATACATTAAGAGGTTGGCATGTGTATCCTTTTGCCTCTATTTAATGCTCAGTTCTAGGTTGGCATTAGTACCCTCGACAATTATTAGCACACTGTTCCATTTTGTCTTACCTAATCTCTGACTCACACACGTTTGTGATAATTTCCACTTTTGACAAGACCTCCTGATATATGTTTCACTTGACCTTGGATATTGGTATCGTAATATGTATATATATATTTATGCCATGCAAATAAATGCAGTCATTCTGTATCTGTCTCTCTCTCCTTCTGGCTAATTTCGCTCAACATAATCTTCTCCATATGACATGATTCTCTTAAGAAATCTGATTAATTATACAAACTTTACTGTTGCATTTTATCATTAAATAAATAAGGGCAAAGTGATGCTCTACTATGTTCACACTAAGAACATTTATTTTTCAATTTTATGCAGAATGTGATTTATTTTATTGGAGTAAAATATAACTTCTAATTTGAAATAAGTATTTTAATTTGCATATGTTCAAGCATGGAGTAATGGGTTTGGGGAAATGATATTCATGTGAGAATGCTATTGAAATTATATTCTTGATCAACTTTGATAGTACATTTCCATATATGCCCTGTAATTAGGGTCATAATCATTTCTTTTACAAAAACTGTTTCTCAATTTCTCATTGACCACTTGATCACTTGAATCCCGTTATTCATCGTTTTGCTTTGGGGGCGCCAGTAACATTTCCATTGGACCCCATCACATGCCAATGTAGCCCAATGACATCTGGTTGATTCAGGAATATGAAGAGGCTCAAACCATTCCTTCAGGGTCTTGACAAGGAAGTCCGACCATCTTGTAGGTGGGCGGCCATGTGATCTTTTGACATCCCGTGGGATCCAGTCGGTAACTGCTCTAGTCCAGCAGTCATCTCCAAATCGCATTACATGTCCAGCCCATCTGTTTTTTGATCCCTTGGCAAACGAGACAGCGTCCTTGATTCTAGATTAGCGATGGAGGTCAAAACTCCGGATTCCTTCTCTCACTTGAGTGAGGCGTGATATTCCAAGCTTAGCTCTTTTGATTCCTCTCTGAGAGACCTGAATAGCATTCTCATCCAGCTTTCATAGGGCCCAGGTCTCTGAGGCGTATGATAATGCAGGGAGAATGGTGGAGTCAAAGAGTTGTGCCCGGAGCCGGAGGTTCTTTGTCCTTTTACCTATTTCTGCGATACCTTTGAAGGCATTCCATGCCACTCTCTTCCTCCTGTGCAGCTCAGGTTTTAGGTCGTTCATCATGTTGATTTCTCGACCTAAGTACACTAAGTGCTACATTCAGAGATGTTTGTCCCATTGAGAGTGAATGGGGCCTCTGGAACTAGTTCATTTTTCATAAACATAGTTTTCTTTAGATTCAGTTGTAGACCTATTCTTCCACATTCTCGGTGAAAGTCAGCCAGCATTTGTGCTGCTTGGCTAATGTTTGGTGTTATTAGAACAATGTCATCAGCAAAGCGGAGGTGGTGTAGTTGCAGACCATCTATTTTCACTCCCATTCCTTCCCATTCTAATTGTCTCATGATGTTCTCGAGGGTGGCACTGAAGAGTTTTGGTGAAATGGTATCACCCTGTCGAACCCCTCTTTTCACATCAATGATCACTTCTTTGTAGAATGGTGAGATCCTGGTGGTGAATCCATAATAGAGCTCACGAAGGATCTTGATGTATTGGGTTTGAACACCCTGTTTGGCTAGGGCTTCGATGACTGCTTCCAGAAGTCATCGAAGATGACTCCACAGAATCAAAGGCTTTCTGTAAATCAATGAACGTGAGACAGAGTGGCATCTTGTACTCCCTACAAACCTCAATGAGCTTGGTTATTGTGTGGATATGATTGATTGCGCTGAATCCTTTCTGGAAGCCATCTTGCTCGCATGGTTGTCCTTCATCTAGTGTTCTGCCAATCCTGTTCAGGATGACTCTGTAAGCAGCTTGTAGATGACCGACAACAGGAAGATGGGGCGATAGTTGCCGATGTCGTGAATGTCTCCCTTCTTGAACAGTAGAACTGTCCTGCTGGTTTTCCATTGGGAGGGAACCTTGCATTCGGACAGGTAGCGAGTAAAGAGTCGAGCTAGTATATTGATGACTAAGGGCGCCAGATTCTTCAGGTGTACAGGTCTGACTTTGTCTGGGCCTGGTGCTGTTCCCTTCTTTACCGACGAGATGGCATGTCGAATTTCAGAATGGGGAACGTTGGGAATGACATATCCATCCTGTGGAATTTGGTATGTGGGCAGGTGGATGTGGCTATCAAAGAGATCTGAGTAGAAGTCATGCATAATCTTCTCCATTGCCTTTCTGGAAGATGTGATAGATCCATCATGGCGTCGGAGGGCAGTCATCTTGGTCTTATAGTTGTCGAAAGACAGGCTGGCAGTGCAAATGCTTTTCCCGGCTTCTGCTGCATCTTCCAGTATATCTGCTCTTCTGTCTTTGAGGTCATCTTTTACCTCTTCTCTGCACCGTTTAGCAAGCTTGGACTTTAGCATTTGGTTGCCTGAGGCTCTTGCCTTGCCACGTTGGCGAATGAGCTCGAGAGTTTCTGAAGACAGGCGTCCTTTTTGTGTCTTTCTCTCTCTTGGCATTCTTCGCACAATCATGGAGGTGCTGAACCAGTCGGTTGTATTCTTCATCGATGTTGTCAATGATAGTATCTTCCCAGGTTGCTGCAATGGTGCCAAAGAGTTCCCAGTTGGTTGTCGTTCTGGGAGTTCTCTTCTTAAACTTTGCAGCCTATTCTCCCCGTTGCATGAAGTAGAATTTTGCATGAAGGAGATAGTGGTCCAATCCTGTTTGGAATTTGGGGACAACAGCAACATCGGTTCAGACAAAACCGTCGATTGAAGATGATGTGGTCAATTTTATTGTGGAAATGTCCACTAGGAGATTCCCATGTCCAACCTTCTGGAACTGTGAGTTCCCATTAATGGTCTTGGTGGACATGATAAACTCAGATAGTCTCTCACTCTATTCATTCCATTCTAGGCCATGAGTACCGATGTGGACTTCTTCAGCTGATCTTCTCGGTCCTATCTTGGCATTAAAATCACTGACTATGATCTTGTGCAAGGTGTGATCTTTTTTTATAGAACTCCTCCAGTTCCATGTAGAATTTCTCAATTTCATCTTCCTTGTATGTGGATATTGGTGCGTAGACAATGAAGATAGAAATTGCTGGCAGTGGGCCACATCTCTTCAAGTGTTATCGTCCTATCCGGTTTGTTAAGCATTCAAATGAATCAATGTTGATGGCCACGTTCATGTTGACAAGGATACCAACACCACCGACGCCTCTTTCGTCACATTTTCCAAGGAACAATTCTTCTCTGCTGTCAAATACAGCATGATGCGACTTACACCTCCTTGTCTCAGTCAGACCAACCATGTCATACTTGATCTTTTGCGCTTGCACCATCAGATCCTCAATATATACTTCCGATGCGAGTGTACGTGCATTGAAAAGACAGTCATTTTAGTCCTTCTTCGTTTTGGCAGCCTAGGTTGGCAATGAATTTTTTTTTAATTTTTTTTCTTTTTTAATTTTTATTTTTACTATTACAAAGATATACAATTAAAAGTTCATATTTGGGTTTTGGTCATACAGTGTTCCAGCAACCATCCCGCCAAAGTGCCCATCTCCCACCACCAAGGTCCCTGGTTCCCTCCCCCCTCCCCCAGCCCTCCGCCATGGCAGGTTCTTTATTTCTTTCCATTTCTCTCTCTCTTTTCCTTCCCCTCCAGACTATGGATTACAGAACATACATTAAAGGGTTGTCATGTGTATCTTTTGCCTCTATTTAATGCTCAGTTCTAGGTTGGCATTAGTACCCTCGACAATTGTTAGCACACTGTTCCATTTTCTGTCTTACCTAAGTCTCTGACTCCCAAACGTTTGTGATAATTTCCACCTTTGACAAGACCTCCTGATATATGTTTCACTTGACCTTGGATATTAGTATCATAATATGTACATATATATTTATGCTATGCAGATAAATGCAGTCATTCTGTATCTGTCTCTCTCCTTCTGGCTAATTTCACTCAACATAATCTTCTCCATGTCCATCCATTTATAGGCAAATTTTATAACTTCATTTTTTCCTAAGAGCTGCATAGTATTCCATTGTGTAGATGTACCAAAGCTTTTTTTTATCCAGTCATCGATTTTCGGGCACTCTGGTTGCTTCCAGATTCTGGCTATTGTGAATAATGCTGCTATGAACATAAAAGTAGGGATGGTATTTCCGCTGTGTATTTTTGGTTTCCCAGAGTAGATTCCCAGGAGTGGTATGGCTGGGCCAAATGGGAGTTCAATTTCTAGTCTTTGGAGGAATGTCCATATTGCTTTCCAGAAAGGCTGTACCAGCCAGCATTATCACCAACAATGGATGAGTGTCCCCTTTTCCCCACATCCACGCCAGCACTTGTTGTTCTTGCTCTTTTGAATATGTGCCAGTCTCTGTGGTGTAAAGTGGTATCTCATTGTTGTTTTGATTTGGGTCTCTCTGATGATTAGTGATGATGAGCATTTTTTCATATGTTTTTTGGCCATTCGAATTTCTTCCTTGCTGAAGTTTTTGTTCATTTCTTCTCCCCATTTTTTGATGGGGTTATTTGTTTTCTTCTTGTAAAGTTCTACCTTTGTGGGACTCTCTCAGAGGGTGGGTTGAATATTTACGGTAATTTGGAGGTAAATCGCTTGGCTGCTGCGCAGCCGCACGCAACGTGGAAAGCTGGTTTCTGCTCTGCCGGGTGTACCTGTGTCTTAGGCTCAAGCATTCCCTGCGCTTGAAATACTCTCCTATGAAGGCGGGTCTCTGCGTGGTGGATCCTTGTAGGCTGGGTTTCTGACAAGCCAGGCTGGAGACTGGATTTATCTGCGGGCTGGGCTGATTTCAAATAGAGGACCCTGGGTCCTCAGGGTCAGGGACGAGCTCTGTCACTTGGGTCCCTTGTAGAGAAATAAATCCCTGGGGCTTGGTCTCGTCTTTGTCCTTGTAGTAGAAAAGCTGGTCCCCACGCAGCATGAACCAGAGCTGTTGCCAGTTCTTCATGATGCTCCTCTCCTCACATTGGCACGTGATAGGGACCAATGGAAATGTTACTGGCGCCCACTCTAAATCGATGAATAACGGGATTCAAATGATCAAGTGATCAAGTGAAAGTTCTACCAGTGCCTGATATATCCTGGATATTAACCCCTTATCAGATGGGTATTGGGTGAATATTCTTTCCCATTTTGTGGACTGCTTTTGTATCTTAGTCACTGTTTCTTTTGAGGTGCAGAAGCTTTATAGTTTCATGTAGTCCCATATGTTTATCTTTTCTTCTAGTTGCTTTGTTAGTGATGTTTCACCTTTGAAGATGCCTTTAGCTTCAATGTCGTGGAGGTTTTTCCTATATTTTCTTCAATGTACTTTATGGATTCAAGTCTGATATTGAGATCTTTAATCCAATTTGATCTGATTTTGGTGCATGGTGTTAGACACAGGTCCAAATTCATTTTTTACATGTCGCTGCCCAGTTTTCCCAACACCACTTGTTGAAGAGGCTTTCCTTACTCCATTTTAGACTCGTTGCACCTTTATCAAAGATTACATGATCATGTGTTTGAGGTTGGGTGTCAGGATACTCAATTCTATTCCATAGGTCCACAGGTCTGTTTTTATTTCAATACCATGCTGTTTTAATTACTACTGCCTTGTAGTACAGTTTGAAGTTGGGAAAGGTGATGCCTCCCGTCTTCTTTTTCCCGAGGATTGCTTTAGCTATTCTTGAGGGTTTATTGTTCCATACAAATTTCAGGAGTATTTGGCCAATTTCTTTGAAGAATGTCATAGGTATCCTTATAGGGACTGCATTGAATCTGTACAGAGCTCTAGGGAGTATTACCATTTTGACAATGTTGTTTCTCCCCATCCATGAGCAGGGAATATGTTTCCATTTCCTTATGTCCTCTTTTATCTCTTGGAGCAGTGTCTTGTAGTTTTCTTTGTACAGGTCCTTTACACACTTGGGTAGGTCGATTCCTAGGTATTTGATTTTCTGTGGCACAATTGTGAATGGAATTGTTTCCTTAATATCCCTTTCTTCTCTTTCGTTATTTGTATATAGGAAAGCCACCGACTTTTGGGTGTTGATTTTGTATCCTGCCACCTACTCTACTATATGCGTCTATTGTTTTTTAGGAGTTTTTGGTAGAGAGTTTAGGGTTCTCTAGGTATAATATCACGTCATCTGCAAATAATGATAGCTTGACTTCTTCCTTGTGGCAGTGAAATTTTATCAGGCACTGCTTGTTTGCCTTTCTTACTGCTGCCATATTAAGGGCTCTTTCAGGGTGAGGAAAATAAACATTTTTGTTACTGGTTTTGGCATATCGAACACGCATCGGGCAGCTTGCCAGGCTCTGCCGATTTTAAGGAAAAAAAAATAAATATAAAAAGTAAAAACCAAAAAGTGAAAGGAAAAAACAATGTTCATCTAAAATGAACTAGTTCCGGAGGCCCCATTCACTCTCAATGAAACAAACATCTCTGATTGCAGCAGCTATGTGTACCTAGGTCAAGAACTCAACATGTTGAACTGTTGGGGATGCCGCCGGGTCCCTGACAGTGTCAGGACTGAAGTTCTGTTCTACCTCTGAGGACGCCAGAGGGAACAGATGAAAACTCACGAGTCCAGTGCAGTTCCAAAAAGGCTTTTAGTAGTGCAAAAGTTCTTCCGCAAAACTACAATATAATGAACAAACACTAGATCTGGTCCAAACATAGACCATACAAAAGAGCCTAAGTCTTCCACCAAAGAGAGAGGATCTCACCCTTGATGAGTCTCACCAGAAGAAGGAGCAAAAAGTCAAAAGCAAAAAACCGCAGAAAAAAAAGCTGAAGCCAAAAGCAAAAAGGCCCATTTTCGCGAAAAGTGAAATTTCTCATTACCAAAAAGATTTATTATTATTTTATAGCAGAAAATGTGTCAGGAGTTATATTTGAAATGCACTTTTTTCTCAATAGCATTTTTAATATATTCATGATGTTTATTGTCAGATACTAACTTTTTCTTAAAAATAATAGTGGGGAGCCGAAGTAATAGCACAGCAGATAAGGCATTTGTCTTGCATGCAGTTTAGGCAGGTTCAATCCCCAGCATCCCATATGGTCCCCTGAGCACTGCCAGGAGTAACACCTGAGCATTGGCTCAGGGGTGATACTAATATTCAAGGCCAGGCAAAACATGGATCAGGATGACTTGTCAGTGTGTGGAATCTACTGCAAGTGTTTGGGGGTTTGAGTTTAGGTAACACAGAGAAGAAACCAGTGTGCTAATAATTTTTTGGAAAGGGTAATACTAGCCTAGAACTGCACATTGAATATAGACATCAGATATACACGATAACCATTAAATGTATGCCTTGGAAGGTTCTAGCCCTGGCCTGCCACCCCAGCAGAGCCTCACAACATGCCAGACCACCCTCCCCACTCCATGGGGCCCACCATTTTCCACATCCAGACTTCCCTCTCATCACAACTCCACCCAGCAGAGCAGCCTATCACAGCCCGGATCATCGATAGCCACCCTGCAGCAGTTTTTTTTTTAAATTTAATTTTATTATTCCCCCCAAATATTATTACACCATTTTAGACATACAATTGAAAGATGCTCATGTAGAGTTTTGGTTCTACAGTGTTCCAACACGCATCCCTCCACCCAAACCCATCTCCCATCCCCAGTGTCCCCACCTTCCTCCCCCTCCCGCACCTCAACTACTTGGCGGGTTCTGTATGTCATTTCTTTTCTCTTTATATCTCCTTCCCACCAAACTTTCCTGCTCTTAGTGGAATGCAGTGCATTAAAAGATATTACTGTTTCACTGTTTTAGTGGACTGCGCGACGCAAAGTGGCCCACCGACCTGGGCTCGAACTGGTTTTGCTCTGTTAATCTGGTCGTGAGGCAGTTTCCCAGTGTCCAGACAGCGAAAATGGTGGCTAGTGTGATGGGCGAGTCTCATCCGGCTGCTTCTGGGACCCCCAGAGGCGACGGGCCCACTCCCAAAACCCATCTGCCCTCCTTGGGGCTCCATAGTCAGCTGGGCCCGGCGCGAGCCGAAGTTCCAGCCTTGCAGCAGTTTTTTTTTTTTCAATCCAGCCCAGGTATGCTGAACCAGAGACTCTAAGACATGGGGCAGAGCTTCTACTTGCTATCCCTGTGCCCAGCTGCTCATGAAGCATCCGGGAGACATGGCGGGTTCTAGCCCTGGCCTGCCACCCCAGCAGAGCCTCACAACAAGCCAGACCACCCTCCGCTACTCCATAGGGCCCGCCATTTTCCACATCCGGACTTCCATCTCATCACAACTCCACCCAGCAGACCACACCATCACAACCTGGCTCATGCAGCCGCTAGTGGCCGCGCGGTTCATCAATAAATGCTTTTTAGAGGTGACTACAACAGTATGCCACCTGCACGGCAAGCCTGGCAAGCTGCTCATGTAGTATTTTATATGCCAAATACCAGTAACATTTATATTAGGTCATTCCCTTGACCTAATATAATGGTTTGAGGCTCTTTATGTTCCTGGAGCAAGCGAATGCCTTTGAATTCTACTGGCATGAGACAGGACATTTGGAGATATTACTGGTGCCCGCTCTAGCAAATAGATGATTAACAGGAAGATAGTGATAGTGATAGTGATAGTGATAGTGATAGTGATAGTGATAGTGATAGTGATAGTATGCCTTGCAAGCCCCAATGTGTAAGAGAAGGGAAAGCATGAGAGAGAAAGAAAGAGAGAGAGGGAGAAAGAGAGGGAGAAAAGAGGCAAAGTGCCTGCCACAGAGGCAGCCTGGGAGAGGAGGGAGGAAATCAAAGGACATTGGTGGTGGGAAATGAGCTCTGGTGGAGAGATGGGTCCTGGAGCACTGTATGACTGAAACCTAAATATGAACACTTCTGTAATTGTATATCTCTTGGTGGCATAATAAAATTAAAAAATCTTTTTTTTTCTTTTGGGGTCTCACCTGGCAACATTCAGGGGTTACTTCTGACTCTTCGCTCAGGAATTATTCCTGGTGGTGCTCAGGGGACCATATGAGATGCTGGGGATTGAACCCGGTGGGCTGCATGCAAGGCAAATGCCCTACCCTCAGTGCTATCACTCCGGCTCTCTCCTTGCTTTTTGATTATAAGAATTCCTTGAAGTATAGAAACATGCAAGTGTCAAGCAGGCAATG
This sequence comes from Cryptotis parvus, assembly GCA_021461705.1. NCBI lineage: Eukaryota > Metazoa > Chordata > Mammalia > Eulipotyphla > Soricidae > Cryptotis > Cryptotis parvus. The sequence goes on from JAJIBD010008013.1 coordinate 88,416, forward strand.
TCTTTTATAAATTAGAATAACACATTGTCTTTGAAAATTTAATTTCTATAGTGAGCTGGTAAAAATCAAATGTTTGACTCATTTTGGTGATGATGCTCTTAACTCTTCACAACCTTTCCAATACCTTCAACCACTTTCCGACCAGTATATACTCCATAAAGGCAGTATCCTGTGAATCTTGTTTATTATCTTACAGATCTATAATAATAGGTGTAAAACATGGTAAGTGCTAATTAGCATTAAATGTTAAAAATTATTGCGCCCCCCAAAATTTGAGAGAATAATTCCTGCACGTTAGTATTCTGACTTTTAGAAATTAATAGAAAGTATAACCTTGCCAAAATTGTTAAGTAGACTCAATTCTTTATTTTTATTAAAATATTCAGCACTTTGGCACCTTGGCTATTGTAAAATTAAGGACAAATAGCTGGATAAAAAAATTGTCTATTTGCTTCTGGTTTCTGAGCATTAAAAAGGAGTTGATAAAGAAGTTGAAGAAGGTACGATCAGAGAGAAATGAAAAACAAGTCCTGGAGTAAAACAAAGGGCACATGCTATGTCCTAAATAAGTGGGCGATGAAAATGTTTAGAGGAATGATTAATGACATTGATGAGTGCTGATAAGAGGAAAATTTCCAATGCCTTGGAGATTGATTCCATATGTAGATTTTGTCAAAGGTATAATTGAAAAATCAAAGAATGAATAGGTGATGTAGACATAAATTTGTCATATGTGCACACTTGTTCTAAGAAAATGGAAATTCAAGGGAACAGAGAAATGGTGCCATAAGCAGGGAGAGATATAGGATCAAGAGAAGCTTTGTTTAATAAATGAGACATTAAAAATTGGGCTGAGCATTAATAGAAATTCTTACTTTAAAAGGGTAGACTGAAGTGTCTGGAGAAACAGTCAATAACAGTAAAGCATTTTTTAGAAGGTTGAGACAATGGGCATTCAAGATTAAAAGTAATAGGACACTGAACAAACAGGGTTATTAGTCTTTTAGCTGCAACCATAAAAAAGAGAGCAAATTGGAGAAGACTGATTCACGTACAAATAGCTTAATAGATTTTCCAATGAAGAAAATAAGAAAATGCATGTAAAAAGAACAATTATTAGTTAAAATAATATTAGGATAATAGTTAAGGGCATATAAAGCATTCATTAGCTGTTGAGGAGGCAGGCTCTTAGCTGAGGCACAAATGCCACTAATAGTTTGAAGTTATTGGTACACTCTGACCTTTAAGTAAATTATTGTTTTTACTTATTTTATTGTTATTACTTCTCTTTAACCTTTCATTATTGTTTTCATGTATACTTCTCAATAAATCTTAGTAGACTATGAGTTTGTTTAAGATAAGAAAACCACTCATCTTTCTGTCTGTGACCTTTGTATCTTTCATAGCACAAACAAAATTACTGACCTTTATAATCAGACTTGCACTAAAAATGCAAGTGTATTTTGAGTAAGTCAAATAACTTCCTGTTTATATAGATTTCAAAGACTCATCTGACTATAATCACATTTTATTCTTGTGCTATTTTAAGATATCAATGCAGGAAATGTAAAGACCACATATTCCTTTTTATAGTCTACTACTTCAAAAGTAAAAATAAAAGATAAATCCACAACATTTTGTATGGGACTAAAATATTGATTTCTCCTCTTTTAAAGTTGATAAATTAAAATGCAAATCTGTTTCAAACAGATTTGAACGTCTAATCCAGTTTTCCTACTGACTAAAGGAAGAAAATAGAATCTGCAAACCCAAAGCTTGCATCTGGAAAATATATTCCTTTGTATTAGTCATTCAAATGTTTTATTCATCTTTAAAGCTAGAATGCATATATTAAAAAGTAAGTATGGATTACAAATTCCAAATCACTGTCCATCTGCCCACACAGAGAGCCATATTGATCCATAAAATATTCCCTTGAGTGCTTGGTCAGAACTAGTCAGTAAGAAACTAACGCAGGTAGGAATGATTCGTCTGTTTGAAAAAAAATTAGAAGATGTTTTACAAAAGATGGAAAATAATTGCTTTTCTCATTGGTAAGATGAGGCAACCACATAATTCATAGGTTATTCACAGATTATTCAGAATTCACAGCTTTTTCACAGATAACTGATAATTTACAGATTATTCAGAAGACTTTTGCCTAAATTTTGAGTGATCTTTCCTAATTCTAATCCTGACTTTTTTGTTAATCTAAAAGCAAAACAAGGGGCCAGAGCAACTGCACAGAGGGTGAGACGTTTGCCTTGCACCGCGACAGACCTGGGTTTGATTCCCCACATCCCATATGGTCGCCCCAGTGCACTGCCAGGAGTAATTCCTGAGCGAAGAGCCAGGAGTAGCCCCTGAGCATCACAGGTGTGACCCAAAAAAATCAATAAACAAACAAACAAACAAACAAAAAATAAATAAATAAATAAATAAATAAATGAATGGATAAATAAGCAAGACAAAAAATCTTTGTTCCACGGTAAAATTAAATTATATAGAAATAGTTTGGTTTTCATTATGGGAGCTGTCTCCTCTCTAGTATCTTGTCTTGAAATCTTACCATACCTTGGTATTCTCAGACTCTTCAATTTGCCCTTTTCTGTTCAGGGTATCAGTTATTACCCACTTTATTTTGTCTCCTTTTGAATTTACTTCTGCTTTCAGTGGTCCTGGTATAACAACTGTGATTTATTACTTTGCTTCACTATCTTCTGGATTTAATGTTTTTTACTAGATTCATTTAGATCAGTATAATTTATTTTAACTGTTAGTTACATGCTAAACGTCCAAATATGTTCTTCTTAAATGATTGCTTTCTTCACGCATTTAAATTCTGGTTCTGACAAATAGGTGGAAATTAATTAAAAATTTTTAATTTTTTTAAAGCCCTTGAACTTGAATGATACTAGCTTGAAGTAAACCTTGTGCACATACATACACATAATACAATATAAAGATATAAATATAACTATGTGCATTATATAAAATATATCTATACACATTTGCATATGTATATGCAAATTAACAGACACAGTATCCATCTGTTGAATTTTTTTTGGGGGTCACACCTGGCAAAGTTCAAGGGTTATTCCTGGCTCCTCCCTCAGGAATTACCTCCTGGTGGTGCTCGGGGGACCATATAGGATGCTGGGGATTAAGCCCGAGTAGGCCGCCTGCAAGGCAAATGCCTCCCCGCTGGACTATCGCTCAAGCCCCTGTTGAATTTTATAATTGAGATTGAGAATTGGCAAAAGCAAAAATCACAAAAATGAGTAAAATTAGTGTCCACAGGTTACTAGAAAAAGAATATAATTCTATTTGGAAAAAAATTATACACAGTATATAATGGTTCAGATTGAGATCACTTGTCACTTCTCTTCAGACTGTTGCTCATCAATTTGCTCAAGCAGGCACCAGTAATGCCTCCATTCATTGAGAATGAGGTCCATTATTGTTACTGTTTTTGGAACATTGAATACACCACAGGTAGCTTGTCAGGCACTGCCGTGGTTCTGGGTTCATCCCAGGGAGTATGTTATCCAAGCATATACACTAATCTAAAATATTAGAAGAGCTCCCACTGGGCTGGAGAGATAGTACAGCTGATTGTCTTGCATGCAACTAACTCTGGTTCAATTCCCATACACCATATGGTCTTCCCAAGCCCTGCCAACAGTAATCTCTAACCACAGAGTCGGGAGTAAACCCTGAGCATAGCAAAAAATTAAAGAAATAATAGCATTTCCCTTTTGATTCATAAAGAGCAGGAAATTTCTTGAAAGATATGGTCACAGTTACTCCAGTTTGTAAAAATATTCCCTGTTACTTGAAAAGCATTTTAGAGCGACTACAATTATTGATGTTCCTAAATTTTATTTTCCTATTAAATAAGATAATATTCTGAACCTGTGCTGAGTGCAACAGGCATATCATAAAATGAGTTAAAAGATTTTGCTTTAATTACAAGTTTCAAGTCAGTAAAAATTATTTTATATACTGACTGTGAAGATATTTAAGTGACAGAACACCTATTTTGCATGGATGGGACCC
>JAJIBD010008014.1:0-79489 GCA_021461705.1 Cryptotis parvus
TGATTCCATTCACAATTGTGCCACAGAAAATCAAATACCTAGGAATCAACTTACCCAAGTATGTAAATGACCTGTACAAAGAAAACTACAAGACACTGCTCCAAGAGATAAAAGAGGACACAAGGAAATGGAAACACATTCTCTGTTCATGGATGGGGAGAATCAACATTGTCAAAATGGCAATACTCCCTAGAGCTCTGTACAGATTCATTGCAGTCCCTATGAGGATACCGATGACATTCTTCAAAGAGATTGACCAAACGCTCCTGAAATTTGTATGGAACAACAAAACCCCCAGGATAGCTAAAGCAATCCTCGGAAAAAGAAGATGGGAGGCATCACCTTTCCCAACTTCAAACTGTACTACAAGGCAGTAGTAATTTAAAACAGCATGGTATTGGAATTAAAACAGACCTGTGAACCTATGGAATAGAATTGAGTATCCTGACACCCAACCTCAAACACATGATCATTTAATCTTTGATAAAGGTGCAATGAGTCTAAAATGGAGTAAGGAAAGCCTCTTCAACAAATGGTGTTGGGAAAATTGGGCAGCAACATGTAAAAAAAAATGAATTTGGACCTGTGTCTAACACCATGCACAAAAATCAGATAAAAATAGATCAAAGATCTCAATATCAGACTTGAATCCATAAAGTACATTGAAGAAAATATAGGAAAAACCCTCCACGACATTGAAGCTAAAGGCATCTTCAAAGGTGAAACATCACTAACAAAGCAACTAGAAGAAAACACAAACATATGGGACTACATGAAACTAAAAAGCTTCTGCACCTCAAAAAGAAACAGTGACTAAGATACAAAAAGCAGTCCACAGAATGGGATCAGATGGTATTCACCCAATACCCATCTGATAAGGGGTTAATATCCAGGATATATCAGGCACTGGTAGAACTTTTACAAGAAGAAAACAAAACAACCCCATCAAAAAAATGGGGAGAAGAAATGAACAGAAACTTCAGCAAGGAAGAAATTCGAATGGCCAAAAAACATATGAAAAAATGCTCATCATCACTAATCATCAGAAAGATGCAAATCAAAACAACAATGAGATACCACTTTACACCACAGAGACTGGCACATATTCAAAAGAGCAAGAACAACAAGTGCTGGCATGGATGTGGGAAAAGGGGACACTCATCCATTGTTGGTGGGAATGCCAGCTGGTACAGCCTTTCTGGAAAACAATATGGACTTTCCTCCAAAGACTAGAAATTGAACTCCCATTTGACCCAGCCATACCACTCCTGGGAATCTACTCTGGGAAACAAAAAATATGCAGCGGAAACACCATCCCTACTTTTATGTTCATAGCAGCATTATTCACAATAGCCAGAATCTAGAAGCAACCAGAGTGCCCGAAAATCGATGACTGGATAAAGAAGCTTTGGTACATCTACACAATGGAATACTATGCAGCTGTTAGGAAAAATGAAGTTATAAAATTTGCCTATAAATGGATGGACATGGAGAAGATTATGTTGAGCGAAATTAGCCAGAAGGAGAGAGACAGATACAGAATGACTGCATTTATTTGCATGGCATAAATATATATGTACATATTATGATACCAATATCCAAGGTCAAGTGAAACATATATCAGGAGGTCTTGTCAAAGGTGGAAATTATCACAAAAGTGTGGGAGTCAGAGGGTAGGTAAGACAGAAAATGGAACAGTGTGCTAATAATTGTCGAGGGTACTAATGCCAACCTAGAACTGAGCATTAAATAGAGGCAAAAGGATACACATGACAACCTTTTTAATGTATGTTCTGCAATCCATAGTCTGGAAGGGAAGGAAAAGAGAAAGAGAGAGAAAGGGAAAGAAATAAAGAACCTGCCATGGAGGTGGGCTGGGGAAAGGGGGAGGGAACCGGGGACGTTGGTGGTGGGAGATGGGCACTGGTGGAGGGACGGGTGCTGGAACACTGTATGACCAAAACCCAAATATGAGCTTTTTAATTGTATATCTTTTTATTTGTATATCTTACAGTGGTATAATAAAATACTTAAAAAATAAAATAAAAATTACCCATTCGCCTCTATTTTCTGAAAAACATGAGATAAGAATTAAAATACACTCAGATGTTTGTTTATAAAGTTTGCTTGCTTACTTATGTGAGGGCCACACCTGAGCAATACTCCTGATTTGTTGCTTGTGAGATGCTGCCAGTGGTTCTTGGGGATCTGGGTGCCTGCATTCAACTAGGATCTCCTATATGGAACCATGCACTCAGGCCATTGATTTTCTCTCTAGACCTGGAACACATCACTTGTCGCTTGTCTTCCCATTGCTCATTGATTTGCTTGAACGGGTGTCAGGAACGTCTCCATTCATTGGGAATGACGCACATTATTATTACTGTTTTTGGCAGATCACATACACCACATGTAGCTTGCCAGGCTCTGCCATGGCTCTGGGTTCATCCCAGGGGGCCCAATCTTTTTCTATGTCCGACCATCAGCCATCCAGTACCCACGGGGCAGAGCCCTGGGTGTAGACAAACTTGTTTCCCATCTGCCACCTGCCCATGCAACCGCGGCACTGCAGCCACACCTGCAACACCTCGAGGGACACACCTGGAACAGATATTTTAAGTAAAATGTTTGGAGTGAAATCTATCAAATATGTGAGATATAGTTCTAATTTTATGATAACAGTGTGCATATGGGGACAGTAGCTTTGCTTTGTTTTTCAATCCAGGGAGAACTTATCAAGGCATCTCAGAAGGTTTACTTAGTCAGATCTTCTAGGTTGGGGAAAATAGTACATGTCAACAAAGGAATACTGGAGGAAAATGTGAGTAAACCTGCCTGCAGATTGCACGTTTCCTCTGTTTTGATCATGAAGAATGGTTCTGTTAGTTAGGCAAGAGACAGCGACTGTTTCATAGGAACTTACCAAAAATACATTTATAGGAAATTTATTAAAAATATGATTTTTCAGGTTTCTAAAGCCTCGCAGCCATGACCAGATGGGAACACCTATCTATCAGTTCAGGTAGTTATGTAATAAAATAGGTAGTTTTATAAACAACATCAATTTATTTCCTTTAGTTCTTGAAATTCAAGTTCAGGATGCCAACACTGCTGAATTCTGGAGCTCTCATGAGAATCCTCTTTGGGGACTTAAACTGAATACTTTCTGTTCTATTTCTTCAATGTCAGAGAGTTTTCTACTCAGCCACATGTACTGCCTCTCATAAAAAGAGCAAAAAGTCTTGTTATAAGCCTTTTCCTGCCAAGGGCTGTTTGGATATTTATAACATAATTCTTGGGTCACACCACATAGGCACATGAGCTATGGGCAACTGACAAGAATCATCTATGTCTGCCTCGTCATGTACTAGGGCCAGGCAATGGTTTCATTGGTCTTACATGGCCAATATGGTCTGTTTCAAGGTAACATTCTATCCGTGAGTTCATCCACCTTATGACCCAATTCCCTGTTCACCTTTAAGTACTCTTACAGTGGGGATTAAATTTCATCATGTGAGTTTGGGAATGACATCAACATTCCATAAGGCCTGTACTGTCACAAAGATATAACCGAGGTCAAGAGAAAAGTGTCTCAAAGGTATGGAGGTTGCTATCACTGAACAGAAACTTCTACATGATTGATTGAGGAAGGTCAATGGAACAAAAACACCATATTTATTTTCCAATACAGTTATCATCATCATAGAAACAGCAAATGAATGTGGAATTCTGAACTTCCAAAGAAATGACTGAAACAGAATAAACTGAGACTTCCAAAAGGGTCACAAGAAAAAGATTTTGCCAGGAAGGGAAAAATAATATTTCTCTTTCTAATGCCAAGAAAAAAATCCCTGGACAATGTTATCTTCTCGAAGAGGACAACCAAACTTCTGCAGATCAAAATTTCAATATTTGGCAGTCACATTCTTATAGCTTTGGATCTTCTTCAGATGATAGTAACTTCTCGGAGATTATTTAAATGGTGCTGGCCAATACCCAAATTATGGATGTATTTCCCAGATAGAATGAGAAGATTTATGAGAACTTTATGCACATATGGAATATTTTGATGCCATCAAATCCTCTCTGGTCATCTTCAGTAAGAACTTATCTAAGCTGGCAAATGAGGTGAACCTCAATTTCAACTCTGGCTCTACAATTGATCCAAGTGAAATGGAAACCATTCAGCTTTTTAGCGAGGTTAATGTCTTGGATGAGATCCTCATGGAGTCTTGGCTGCTTGGTGGCTTTTCTCAGCTCTTGTTCCATCCCATTACAAGATCTTTATCTTCTGGAAAATGGTTAGTTTCTCGAGTAGTTCAGCAAAAATAGCTAGTACTATAGTTTGGCCACAAATTCTGCAAAACTTTCAACTGTTAGAGCACATGTTTTGTTGTTTTGACTTATTTTTTGGAGGAGACACACCCAGTGGTGTTCAGGATTTTCTACTGGCTCTATTTTATCTACTATCTATCATTTGTCTGTCTGTCTGTCTGTCTGTCTGTCTGTCTGTCTATCTATCTCTCAATTTTTAATGAATGAATGGATATTTTGCTTTTTTGGGTGACAACTAGCAACACTCAGGTTTTACTATTGGGTCTTTGCTCAGAAATTACTCCTGGCTGTGCTCAGGGGACCATATGGGATGCTAGTAATTGAGCCCTGGTAGGCCGTGTGCAAGGCAAACACCCTATCTGCTGTGCTATTGTCCTGGTCCCTATACAGGCTCTATACCAGGGATCACTCCATCAGGGCTCAGGGTACTATATGGGAAGCCAGATATTGAATCCAGGTTGGCTGTTTGAAAGGCAAGCACCCTTCCTGATATATTATTGCTCTGGCCCATGTTTTTATTATTTGGGAGTTCTTTTATTCACTGTATCACTGTCTTCCCATTCATCATCGATTTGCTCAAGCTGGCACCAGTAACATCTCCATATGACCTGTTTCATGCAAGTAGAGCCCAAGGACACCTGCTTGCTCCAGGAACATAAAGAGCCCCAAACCATTCCATCAGGTCATGGAAATGAGGTCTATAATTGTTACTGGTATTTGGCATATCAAATACGACACGGGTAGCTTGCCAGGCAATACTGTGCAGGTAGCATACTCTTGTAGTCATCTCAAAATCCAGCATTTATTGATGAACCCCGCTGCAGCTTGCAGCCGCGAGCTGGGCTGTGATAGGCTGGTCTGCTGGGCGGAGTTCTGCCGAGGGGGAAGTCCGGATGTGAAAAATGGAGGTCCTCATGGAATGGGGGTTGTTTGGCTTGTTGTGAGGCTCTGCTGGGGTGGCGGGCCAGGGCTAGAACCTGCCATCCCTCCTGGGCTCCTCATGAGCGGCTGGGCACAGTGAGAGCCAGTAGCAGCTCTGCCCCATGTCTGTCTCTGGATTAGCATACCTGGGCTGGATTAAAAAAGACTGCAGCAGGGTGGATCTCGATTGAGCCGGGCTGTGATAGGCTGGTCTGCTGGGTGGAGTTCTGACGAGGGAGAAGTCCGGATGTAGAAAATGGAGGTCCTCATGGAGTGGGGGTCGTCTGGCTTGTTGTGAGGCTCTGCTTCAGATTAAAAAACGGGAGTTGGAGAGCCTTATGGGTGTCTTATTATTATTATTATTATTATTATTATTATTTTTCTGTGTCACACCTGGCAATCTCAGGGGTTTCTCCTGGCTCTGCACTCAGGAATTACTCCTGTCAGTGCTCAGGGACCATTGGGATGCCGGAGATCAAACCTGGGCCAGCATGTGTTGGCCGTGTGCAAGGCAAATGCCCTACCCGCTGGACTATCGCGTTGGGAGTACTTTTATAGCTTTAAAATCCAACTGCTCTTGGGGCCAGAGCGATAGCCCAGCAGGTAGGGCGTTTGCCTTGCTCATGGCCGGCTGGGCGGGTTCGATCCCCGGCATCCCATATGGTCCCCGAGCACCGCCAGGAGTGATTTCTGAGTGCAAGAGCCAGGAGAAACCCCTGAGCATTGCCAGGTGTGACCCCCAAAAAAAAAAAAAAATAAAAAATCCAACTGCTCTTAATAATGATGTATCTCCTTTTTATGAGCTAAAATTAACATTGGGCATTGTATCAATAATTTATTATAAAACATAATGATTTTTATATATGTATGTATATACATATATGATGCAAATTATTATCATAAGCAATATTTAGTATGCATCATCTCATTAGTCACAGATATTTTTCTTATTATCAGAATGTTTAAGATATATTCTCTTTCTCTTAGCAGCTCTCAAATATATAATAGTTTCATTAACTATTGTTGCCATTCTGTACATAACACTTCCAGAATTAGTTGCAAATAGAAGTTTGTACCTTTTAACTTTCACTCATTTTTCCTGTCCCTATTTTTTGCCTATTTTTTGGCAACCAGCCATCTCTTTTATGGTTCTGTGTATTCATTTTGTTTTTATATTCCATGTATGATATCAAATAGTATTTAGCTTTCTCTGTGTGATTTATAACATTTAGAATATTATATATTCATATATATGTATATCTTTGAAGTTGAAAACTCATTAACTGTGAATGCTCTCCGAAACTATATTTTTCATATTTACATATATAGAGAGAGATATAAAATAGTTTTATCATGAGTTTACAGTTTTCAAAAATATTTGCAGAATCATGGTGACTTTTTTTTTTTTTTTGTGTTTTTGGGTCACACCCGCAATGCTCAGGGGTTACTCCTGGCTCTGCGCTCAGGAATCACTCCTGGCGGTACTCGGGGGACCATATGGGATGCCGGGGATCGAACCCGGCCGGCATAGGCCGGCCGCGTGCAAGGCAAACACCCTACCCACTGGACTATCGCTCCGGCCCCTCATGGTGACTTTTAGTCCCAAATGACACCTATCTATTTAGTGTTCCCTCCTGATCTATCTTTCTTTCTTTCTTTCTTTCTTTCCTTCCTTCCTTTCCTTCCTTCCTTCCTTCCTTCCTTCCTTCTTTCCTTCCTTCCTTCCTTCCTTCCTTCCTTCCTTCCTTCCTTCCTTCCTTCCTTCTTTCTTCTTTCTTTCTTTCTTTCTGTCTGTCTGTCTTTTCTGTCTTTCTGTCTTTCTGTCTGTCTGTCTTTGTTTTTCTTTCATTCTTCATCCCTCCTCCTCCTTCCCCTCCCTCCATCTCCCTCCTGGTATTGCTCCTGGTAGTACTCTGGGGCCATATAGGATGCTGGGGATCAAGCCCGGGTTGGCTACTTTCAGGACAATGCCTGACCCACTGTACTTCATTTCAGCCCCTTAGCCTCTTTCTTAAAGAGTCTTTCCAATAAATAGTAGGTATCCTTCATAGCATCTTAGAGAGGTAGATTCACACACAAAAGACCCAAAATAACCTTTGAAATCTTAGATTGAAGATTGACCACTTTGAGAACTGGTATCCTTTATCAATTTGAATTAAATTATCTTTCTCTGCAGATATAGGCTATTGTCTACAAAATGCAATGTGTTGTGTAACTCTACTAATACTTCACTCTGTTCTGACAAAAATACCCTATATTCAGTTACTCAAGACCAGATTATTCCTTAGTAGATTACTACAACTTTGTTTTCTACTTTTCTCTTTCTAACATTTTTCATTTGTCTACTCGTTTTATTGTCTGTAAAATGTATTTTAGTAATATTTGTCAGCGTGGCTGTGTGGACTAATGATTAGATGTGTTACTTGGTCATACACTGCTTCTTAAATTCAGTGGTACAAGTCCCACTAGGACCATATCTACATGTTGCTCTTGAGGCCTGGAGGTTTAGGAAATTGAAATTTGGAGCTTATACATGCTGGGAATGTGCTTCCCAGCCCATTTAACTGTCTCCCTGCTTCCCTATTTACTGTTAGAGCATTTGAGGTATTTCTAATATTAAGTGACTTAAGAGCTACCTTGGGGACCAGAGTGATAACACAGCAGGTAACGTGTTTGACTTACATGTGACCAACCTGGATTCAATCTCCGGCATCCCATATGGTCCCCTGAGCACTGCCAGAAGTGAATCATTCCCTGCAGAGGTGGGAATAACCAGTGAGCATTGCCCAGTTTGACCCAAGAAGCTAGTTAGCTAACTAGCTTCTTGGGTCAAACTGACCTAAGAAGAGTCAGTCTGTCTGATCCACAGACAGACAGACAGACAGACAAAGAACTACGTTGGTCTTGTGACTGAGGGGTCATTTGGAACTGTTTGGCCCTGAGGGTCCTTCTGACTCTATCTGGGATACTTTCCTTAAAATTCATCAATTTGGGAGAATTGTTTGGTCCTTGCCCCTTGCCAGAACAGAGGCATGACTTTTAGATGGTGATTTGGGAAACATGGCAGCCTCCTTGTCTGTGCCTTTATTGTCTTTGAAACTCAGTCAATGTTTCCTGTGTTCCCGGGCCCTCTCTGTTCAGGAACTCTTCTAGGGTTATATTGTCTCATAGTCATCCAGTAGGATATCGAGGAGGGTCTCGGGGCTCTTTTGAAAGACTACTTGTTTTTTTGAGAGCTAAGCAATAAGAGCTGAAATGTTCTTCTATTAGGAAACAGAACTGCTGGCCTATAGCATGAAATGGCATCTCAAAGGCACTTTTACTGGCTGTTGCTTTCATGCTGTAGTGGTGATTGTTGCAATATTGATTTTCCTGGGTCTCCTGCTGTAGCAAACTGCCATCTTAATCTGCAAGAGCTCAGGTTAATGCATGACATCCTGTTTCCTAGAGAGTTGAGTGTCAATTTCCTTTTTCGAGAGCTTGGGGCATTATCTCCCACAGTGTAGTTGGTCCTCTTGAAGATTTCATTTCACAGTGTTTGATGCACATTGTCGTAAATGAATACATTTCTCAGTGTAAATACATGACTTTCCTATGACGTCACTGTATCATAGCCACCCCAGTCAACCATTTACCGATTTACCAAACACTTCCCTCCTTTAATTGCCCCCACTGTGACAGTAGCCCCTAGACTCCCATGTCATGTAGAAAGAGTATCCATGGAAGGATTTGTCTGAAAGCATGGAGGCTGGGGAAGTGATCAGGCGAAGAGCCTGTGAAAAGGAGAGTCTCAAGAAAGCCATGTCACTCTCACATAAGACCTATCAGGAAACCGATGAAGCTAGGAAATGTGTGTGGTGTGTAAGAGGGGAGTAAGGATAAGATGTGTGGGGTAATTTCTTCCTTAAAGGTCAGGGTTTCTGTTTTTCTAGTATGAATTGGCTGGTCATTGTACACACTCTGACCCAGCCATCTGGTTTCTCCAGAATAAATCTCAATAGCAGGATTTATGTTTTTCAGTTTAATTTCTCAGTGGAGAGAATCTAATTAGATTTCTCAGATCAGCCAAGCAACATGTTTCTTTGGGGGTAGGTGCTAATCCTTAGTCTAATCAGCTATGGTTAGATTATAAGGTTAGGTTCCCATGAACAAGAAATATCCTTAGTAGGGAAATTCCAACAGTAGGGAATGACTTCAAAGCGACACCTAAATTATTACATTAGTTAACTTTCTCTGATAAAAGTGGTTTAAAAATTCAAAAGCAGAAAGCCCAGATCTCATTTATAAGTGACCTGTAATTTATCAGTTATGTTGATACTGTATCTGAATAATACCAAGTTGTGTGTATCAAGTTGTATATCTACTTGTTAATTTTTCATCTACATTATATTCCTCATTGCCCTTGTTTTCCAAGCAGAATATATTTTCTTTTGGATTCAGAAGCTCTCTATCATGCCCCCAACAATTACATTTTAAAAGGACATTCTCAAAGCCTTGTCCTAGTCTCAGGGAAAGTGACCTATAAAATAGTTCAAGGTCAAAATGAAATTTCTAGGATTAAGCCCTGAGCACTACTGGGTGTGCCCCCAATCCAGTAAAAGAAAACATAACTAACAAAACAAACAAACCAACAAATGGTCCCAATTTTCTTTTCAAGAATCATCACTGCTTCAGATAAGATATCTGGGAGAAATATGCTTTGCTTTATTGTATTTGATTTATTTCCTATTTCCCATCCATTGTCTTTATTGCTGCCATGACTGGCAGTCACATACACCTGGCTGTGCTTTTTTTATACCCTTGGTTGCTGTGTTGTTTGGTTGTACTGTCCAGACATGCTTCTTTGTAGAGCCAGAGATCCCATAGAACAGAGCTCCTGGGATAGTACTTGAGCATGTGAGGACTGGGTGTGCCGTTTCATTGGTCACAGATATGAAAAGCCCAACTTAATTAAATGATGCTATTATCTTGGGGTAGTGGTAGTGTGGCTGGTGGGGGAACTTTTGTGAATGGACTGTCCAAATTATAGACAAAACACCATGAGAAGCATTGCTTTTATTCCCCTGGTTTCTCATTTTTATCTTGCCTCTTAAGAAGTTGATGCAATGAACAGAGAACTGGAGGTACCTTTCAGAAGGTGTCTGTCTTGAAAAGCCAAGTAGCATTTTCTAAAGGTCCCAGAGAGAAGCAAGTTCAAATAAGCTGAATAACTGGCTTCTAGATTTGTCTTAAAATGAGTCAGGACCCAGGATTGTTCATTACCCGTCATAATTTGCTGTAATTCTGCTCATCTGTTTTATGCCAAGACACAGACGCAAAAGAGGGTAGAGGAGGGCACGCTTGTGCTCCACCTGCAAGCAGCCTGGTTATGCTGGGCAACGGGAAGTGATTTGCATTCTTGCCACATGAATAACATCAACAATTTCCTCATCTATTTATTGAATCCTGTTTGATTGTATTTATTTTTGAAAAATGCCTCAACTTCCTTTGTGAAAGAAACGGATATGTGTGCACGAAAGAATATAGAACTGTCATGAAAATGCCAGGAGAGGCAGCAAAGCTCCTTAGGATTTGAATGCACTTCCACTTAGTGGTGTATCACCAGGCCCCAGTCCAGATACTAGAAATTCTCCTTTAAGATACCTCAGTTTCTTCCAAAATTCAGAGTTTAAAAGAGGGATTTTCTCCTGTTACACACTGGTAAGTTAAAACTATATCTCGTAGTGTTTTTTAAATGAAACTGCTTTACAAATGTAAGGAATTATATCATTTGCCATTACTAATGCCATAAAGTCAAAGTCAATTACCTGGATCAGAGTATTGCTGTCTGCAAAACAGAGGACCCCGGTACAATAAGTCCAGTTAAATGAAGCAAAGGGACTAAGAGAAAATTACTATTAATACCATCCTTATTTAAATCAATAGCTGAAATATTATTTAGAATAGTAACCAATATTATGGAAATTAGTGAGATTTAAAAAATGTAAGTCTTTGAAATATGATATTTAAATTTCACTTACACAACTAAATTCTGACTGACTACGGTGCAAGTCCTTAATAGACACGTGTCTAATGGGAATAGTATTGAGAGAGCAGTTTTTGTACCATCAGTGAGAATAGTTCTTGTCATTTTTAGCCACTGTGTTGGCATAGTGCCTTATCCACCTGATTAATGTTCAGCCTTTTACTTAGTCATATATGGTTTTAACTAATTGAGTTCTTTCTTTGTGATGACCGATGAATTAGATTCCAGGAATACAATATGTAACTAAGGAGTATACATTTATATTCTGAGGAAGTTTTCACTGGATTAAAGTAGTTCTTTTTTTCTGTACCAGTTGTAGTTAACTAAATCAAACTCATTCAATATGATCAATTAATCAAAACTGAATGAAATTGCTTTAAGACAGTAAGTTTGCTTCATGCTTATTCTAGTAAGAGCAGAACATTCTGACAAGTTTATTTGTATCATAGCTTAGTTCTGAGCTGATATCAGATTTAGCAATAGGACTTTAGAGGGTTCAGACATTTGGAAGATTATATGGCCTGGGAGTGATGAGAGATGTGGGATCGGATGCCAGCTCAACCTGAGTTCAGTCTGAGGCTTCTGATAATGGTCATAGAGAAAAGGCAACAAAAAGGAAGCAGACGGCAAATGGTTGCTGAGTTTACTTCATTTAACAAGTCTACAGACCTTGAGTTGAGTGTGTGAGATAGAGAGAAAGAGAGGAGAAGGGAGGGATAGAGATGAAGAGGAGGCAGAGGAGGAGAAGATCATTTGTTTAAAAAACGTGTTCACAATAATTTGGAACCTCTTATAAAGTCCAAATCTATACGTTCCACCAGAAGGCTGAGGACTTAGAGAAAAGTTGCTATTTTCGCTATTTACATATAAAGACTAGCTTCTGATAGATTTTCCTTTCCTTTAAGCTGGTCAATTTTTATTATAGTAAGATCCTTATATAAGTAATGCCCAATCTCATTACGGAGAGTATCGTTTTCTCAAAGTTGACTGATTTTAAAATTAGTATCATCAAAAATGTCTTCTGCAAACATCTAGCATAATATTTGATCAAATAAGGTATACTATTGGTCTAGCCAAATTAATGCATAAAATGAACTACCATAAGACTTGAATTAGAATGTGAAAGGTTTCTGAAAGGATGAGGTGCAGAGATGTATATGATGCGTGTGCAGAGATGTATAAGAAGGAATCATTGCACAAGAGTGACTGTAAATTGAAAAATGGTAGGAGGATGTTGTCAAGTCTGTATGTATAAGTCCTATATACAGGAGGTCATATATAGCATGGTCAGAAGCTGAGACTTTATTCTGTTTCCAGTCGGGAATCAAAGCAACTTCCCTTGTTAGATATGCATGTTGCATAGATTACTTTAAATACTGTGTGGAAAAGGATTTACAGAGGCAAAATTATCAGGCATAAAAACCATTTATAGGAACATAATAATTCCTGGGAATTACTGGTAATGGTTTTAGGAATAAATTATGCCAAGCTACATGAAAGTATTTAATACTTAATTTTATAGAGAAGGTAGAATATAAGTTGACTTCCAGAGTATTCATTTGAATACTCAAATGAATTTAGGCTCTACTATTTTATATTTGAATATAGGAAAGGAGTAAGTTTGTTTGAGACTAAAATTAATTCGACCTTAATCACTTGATCACTTGACATCCCATTATTCATTGATTTGCTTGAGCGGGCACCAATAATATTTCCATTTGATCCTATCATGTGCCAATGTAGTCCAATGGCATCTGGTAGCTTCAGGAACACAAAGAGCCTCAAACCGTTCATTCAGAGTCTTGATGAAGAAGTCTGACCATCTTGTAGGTGGGGCGGCCACGTGATCTTTTGACATCCCGTGGGATCCAGTCGGTAACGCTCTAGTCCAGTGGTTGTCTCCAAATTGCATTACATGTCCAGCCCATCTGATTTTTGATGCCTTGGCAAACGAGACAGCATCCCTGACTCTGGAACAGCGATGGAGATCAGAGCTCCGTGTTCCTTCTTTCACTTGTGTGAGGCGTGATATTCTGAGCATAGCTCTTTCGATTTCTCTTCGGGAGACCCAAATAGCATTTTCATCCTGCTTTTGTAGGGCCCACGTCTCTGAGGTGTATGTTAATGCAGGGAGAATGGTGGAGTTGAAGAGATGTGCCCGGAGCCAGAGGTTTTTTTGTCTTAATACACAATATTATTTCAGATTTCAATATTATTCAATATTATTTCAATAGTATTTGAAATAATTATTCAAATAATTTATTTTTTGAAATAATTTATTATTTTAAATAATTTATTATTGGCAATAATTACTCGATATTATTTCAATATTATCTCAGCCTTAATACACAATATTATTTCAGATTTGAGTGGATTAAGTGTGAAGAACTAGTGGTACTTCCAAAGGAGAATCTCAAAAAGCATTTTGTGAATTTTAAGTTTAAAGGAGGCATGGGAAATTAAGATTAAAAGTATGGGGCAAATGACCACAAGCAGTGTTGTTGAGAGAACCATCAACAAAACTGACAAAATTGTGTCTGAGGAAATGAAGACAGAGAGAAATTCACAAAGACTAGGAAGTAGTAGTTAGAGGACAGAAGAGATTCAGGAACACTGAGAATCACAGAAGAAACAGACAAAACTTAAAAATAAAATAAGAACTAAAAAAGAATAAACCAACTGCGTCTGCATCGAGAGATTCAGATAAAAACTTGCACAGGTCTTATTATTTCACAACCAGGAGGTCATTGATGGCTTTAATAAGTTCAGCTACAGTGAAGTGATGGGTAAAATGACCAAATTTCTAAGAATTGAAGAATGCATAGGAATAGAATGGATGACAGCTGTGAGAATTATCCAACAAAAATCCTTACTGAGAAGAGGTGATATAATACAACTATGGCTTCAATCTAGGTATAGTGGTGGGTTAAAAATTAACAAAGAATATAAAAGGTGGTTACACCCTCAGAACATAGAAATGAAAAAGCTTTCTATATTCCTCATTAATTATAATATTTTTATAAGTTAGTTGTAAGTGGTCTGTCATATTAAGAAAGGTTCATTCTGTTTTGTTTACTAAGATTTTGTCATAAATTGGATGTCAATTTTTAATTTAATTTGCTTGCTTTATATATGGAGGGTGAAAAGATGATGGTGAGACTAGGGAGATAGCTAAATGGTTTCTCAGCTACATATGGGATGTCTTGGCTAATCCTAGCTCTAGATCATTTCCTGAGTATTACTAGGAGTGATTCCATGAGCACATAAAAAGGAGCATCCTCTAAGCACTACAAGGTGTGGACAATCACCCCCAAAAGACTATAAAAGGGACTGGAGAAATATCACAGCTGGTAGGATACTTGCTTTGTGAGTGGCCAACCCAAGTGTGAGTCCCACTCACGCAGTGTGGTCTACTGACCCACACCAGGTGTGATCCCGAGTACAGAGCCAGGAGTAAGCCCTGAGCACAAGTGGGTGTCCCTCTCTCCAACCTCCCCCCAAAAAAGCACTGTGACTGGTATAAATTTTATGCATTTGTAGTCTCAGGAAAGCCTTCCGTGTCCATATTTATGGATATCATGCAATGTGCCAGATTAGGTACACAAGAAAAGGTAGATATTATAGGACAAATAGGTCATTGATGGAATAAATTAGTCCAAGATCCTAATCTTGAGTGACCATATCATTAGCTGTAACCAGAAAAGAAAAGCAGAGAGGTTGATTACAAAATTAAGCATGTGTGTTGATGAGAAGCCCAAAATGCCAAATTTTGTGACTAAGTTCTTCAAAGTAATAACAACAAAAAACATTGTCAGAATAATCACGATCACAATCTTCCCGTTGATCATTTATTTGCTAGAGCGGGAACCAGTAATATCTCCATATGTCCTGTCTCATGCCAGTAGAGCCAGGGGCATCGGCTTGCTACAGGAACATAAAGAGCCTCAAACCATTATATTAGGTCATGGGAGTGACCTAATATAATTGTTACTGGAATTTGGCATATCAAATACAACATGAGAAGCTTGCCAGGCTTGCCGAGCGGGAGGCAAACACTTTTAAACACCTCCAAATAAAGGATTTATTGATGAACCGCGTGGCCGCAGCCGTAGCAAGCCGGGCTGTGATGGGCTGGTCTGCTGGGTGGAGTTCTGACGAGAGGGCAGTCCAAATGTAGAAAATGGCAGCGCCCGTGGAGTGAGGAGGGGTGGTCTGGCTTGTTGTGAGGTTCTGCCGAGGTTCCACCAGAGCCATAACCCAGCGGGTAGGGCGTTTGCCTTGCAGGTGGCCAGCCCATACCGCCCGGTTCGATCCCCGGCATCCCATATGGTCCCCAGGCACCGCCAAGAGTAATTCCTGAGTGCAGAGCCAGGAGAAACCCCTGAGCATTGCCGGGTGTCAAAATAATGGAGAAATAAAAGTGTGGTTAGCAGGCAATTTCTGACTGTTTGAGATGGGAGGTAACAGGAATAAGAGTAGAAACTTCCAAGCAAGTCAACCCAAGTTAAACATTGTTATTTATTTGGTATCAGTAGTTAACTTCTGTCATAGTTTGGTGACTGGACTGGTAAAGTCAATGGGAAGATGTATTGGTTATATGAGTTATTAGCATGTTAGTGAAGAATCACTTTCCATGAGAAATTACTTTATTCAGTCCTCTTTTATGGTGTTACAAATCTCTAAAAAATGTGCATGCATGTGCTTTAAAATTCTATAATTTGATTCTCCACATTTTATAGTATCCATAACCATTTCAGTCTACTATGGAAAAAAATTTTAATGAAAAAGAAATTGTTCCCTCCAGTTCTATAGATTTCCATATCAAATAGCAATAACTGCTTAGTGCACTTAAATAGTACATTTTGTTCCAGTAAACCCAAAGATATCTGAATATAGAATTTTAAACATATGGATATGCATACAGGACCATGTACTTGACAGCCTACTGACCTTTCATTGGAAAAAATAAGTACTATTCATACTGTGTGGTTTTCATACTTGTTTTCTTTTATATTATTGAAAAGGAAGCAGATCTACTTCCTCTGTATTCACAGGAATAGAAATTAGTATTGAAATTAACAATTAAAATCCCTGAGAAAAGCACATAAAGATTAAATAGAGTGAGTGGAAATACCATATGGAGAGGACAGAATCTGATATTGAGCCAGGAAAAAAATGGCCATGAAAGTGAAGGATTCAAGGACAAGCATCTTCTGCTCACTCACTCCCTGCAAGGTACAGGATTTCCACACATAAGGTGTTAAAATCTTTCACTCTTCTGCAACCCCTGGTGTAGGACCATATGTGCTGTAATCCACCATAAGCACACAAAACAAAATGGAAAGTATATGCCAATTTTTCTTTGAAATTTCCTTATACTATGGGTTTTAAGACTTGCTCCTAATTATTATAAATTATAAAATTAATTATACAATTTTTTTTTTTTTTATAATTTTTATTATCCACAGTGAAACATACAATTACAAAGGTGATCATAATTGGTCCTTGGTAATACAGTATACCAGCACCCATCCCTCCCCCGTGCCCCATTTCCCACAGTACCCCCCCCCGCCCCCTGCTGCCTTAATAGGTACCCCAGTTTCCCTCTCTTTCTCTCTCTATCTCTCTCTCTGTCTCTGCATCTCTCTCCCTCTTATTTTACATTGTGGCTAGCCCTGCAGGTATTTAGAGTTTATCACTTAAGTCTCTTTGTGTATATTCAATGGTGAGTCTTAATCTGCCATTACCATTTCCCACATTTAGTAAAACACTGGTATCTATTTATGTCATATTAATGAATGCAGTCATTCTATATCTGTCCTTTTCCTTCTGACTAATTTCACTCAGCATGATAGTCTCCATGTCCCTCCATTTGCAGGTAAATTTCATAATGTTATCTTTTCTTTTTTTTTTTTTTTTTTTTTTTTTTTTTTTTTTTTTTTGCTCTGTAATTTTTTTTTTTTTTTTTTTTTTTTTTTTTTTTTTTGTTTGGGTTTGGTCATACAGTGTTTCAGCTCCCGTCCCTCCACCAGTGCCCATCTCCCACCACCAACATCCCGGTTCCCTCCCCCTTCCCCAGCCCTGCTCCTGGCAGGTTCTTTATTTCTTTCCTTTTTTTTTTTTTTTTTTTTTTTTCCAGACTATGGATTCAGAACATACATTAAAAAGGTTGTCATGTGTATCCTTTTGCCTCTATTTAATGCTCAGTTCTAGGTTGGCATTAGTACCCTCGACAATTATTAGCACCCTGTTCCATTTTCTGTCTTACCTAAACTCTCTTTTTTCCCCTATTTGGATTAGCTTTGTGAAGACAAGAGTAGTATCTTATATACCAGTTCTTATAGACCATTTTCATTTCTGTTATTTTATATGTGTCTTATATACTGTTTATCTTTCTGAGATACCAATGTATCTTATATACCATTTCCATTTCTGTTATTTTCCTTCTTTTATTTCAAACACAGGGCCAAAGATGTAGAACAGTGTGTAAGGTGATGCCTTGCTCATGATTGACCCTGGTTAAATCTACCACCTATATTCCCCTCAGTCCACCCGGAGTAAGCTCTGAATGCAGAGCCAGGAGCAAGCCTGAAGCATCACTAGGTGTTTTCCCCAAAACAAAAATAAAGAAAAATTGAACACAGCAAGTATACATCTGAGTTTAGTGGTAGCTCCCCCAGCACTGTTTTACTTGGCCAACTTAAGAGAAGTTTAGCGTAAGATACATAGACCTCAGCCTTATTGATTTTTGACTAGATAAGTATTTCTTATGGAAGATTTTCCTGTGTTTTATAGAGTAATTTCAGGCATCTCTTGCTGCTGCCTCTATTCACTGGATCTTGGATTATTACTCCCATGCAATTTTGATAATAAAAATTGGCCCCAGGTATTGCCAGGAATCACCTGGGAGGCATGTGATTCATTTACTTTACTTGTTTGCTTGTTTTTCCTTCTTGGGCCACAGGCATGCCTGGTGATGCTCAGGGCTTCTCCTAGGTCTCTACTCAGGAACTCTGCTCTGCTCAAAGGATTATATGGAATGCCTGGGATAGAACATGCATGTTGGTCTCATGCAAGCCAAGTGTGCTTCCTCTGAACTTTATCTCCAGCCTTCTAATCATTTACATTTTATGTGATATTTTAAAACCGTTATTCTGTATTAGAAATACGACAGAGAGTTTAAGGCCTTGCCTTGCACAAGGCTGAGCCTGGTTTAATCTTTGGCACTTCATGCATTCTGCACACTACCATGAGTGACCTCTGAGCAAAAAATTAGAAATAAGTCCTGACCACCTCTAGGTATATACCTCTTACAGAAATAATTAATTAATTAAATAAACCACCTCTCTAGAAATTAAGTCACTCTGGGACTGGAGCAATAGTATAGCAGTTAGGGCGTTTACCTTGCATGTGGCAGACCCGGTTCGATCCCAGGCATCCCATATGGTCCCTCCTGAGCACCACCAGGAGTAATACCTGAGAGAAGAGCCAGGAGTAACCCCTGAGAATTGCTGGGTATGACCCAGAAAAAAAAAAAAGGAAATGAAGTCACTCTGAGAAGTTCCTCGTTTAACAACACAGTTTTTTTTTTATTATCCCCCCCAATTTTATTACACCATTTTAGACATACAATTGAAAGATGCTCATGTAGAGTTTTGGTTCTACAGTGTTCCAACACCCATCCCTCCACCCAAACCCATCTCCCATCACCAATGTCCCCACCTCCCTCCCCCTCCCACACCTCAACTACTTGGCGGGTTCTGTATATCATTTCTCTCCTCTTTATCTCTACCTCCCGCCAAACTTTCCTGCTCTTCATGGAATGCATTGCATTAAAAGACATCATTGTTTCACTATTTTAATGGACCACGTGGCTGCAAGCATCCGCACGACCTGGGCTCGAACTGGTTTTGCTCTGTTAATCTGGCCGTGAGGCAGTTTCCCAGCATCCAGACAGCGAAAATGGTGGCTAGTGTGGTGGGTGAGTCTCATCCAGCTGCTTCCGGGACTCCCCAGAGGTGACAGACCCACTCCCAAAACCCATCTGCCCTCCTGGGGACCCCATAGTCAGCTGGGCCTGGGGCGAGCTGAGTTCCAGCTTCCCCAGCCGCTTGTGAGGCTCTTCATGCTATGGCTGGTGGCCCCAGGGCAGCTCCTGGGCGGGGCCACCAGGCTCGAACAAATGGAGGGGGGAATGGCTGACCCCTGACTCCATCTGACGAATTCCCAGTGATTACCTCTTCTGGAAGCCGCCTACCTGGGCTCCAACTGGTTTCACTCTGTTAATCTGGTCGTGAGGCAGTTTCCCAGCATCCGGACAGCAAAAATGGTGGCTAGTGTTAACAACACAGTTTTAGAACAAATAGCATTGGGGAAATGCAACATTATTTCTTGTAGAGATTTTAAAAGTGAATATATGAAATTCTTTTTGTTTGTGTTTTGAGCCACACTAGGTGTTGCTGAGAGTTTACTTCTGGCTCTGCACTCAGGAAGCACTCCTGGTGATGCTTGGAGACCATATGGGATACAAAGGATCAAACCCAGGTCAGTCATGTGTAAGGCAACCAACCTACCCGCTGTACAAAGACTCCAGCCCCAGAAGATATGAAACTTAAAGAAAATGTGTGTGTATGTGTGTGATTTTGTATGTCAGTTTAAGACTTTAAGAATTGGAAATCAAGGGGGAAACTGCCACTGAGAAAGAGCATAGTGTCTAATAGCACTGAAGACAAACTTCTCTGTCCAAATGGTTTCTGTTATACCTCAAATGAATGAATCGGTAAAATGCTTATTTTTACTTTCCTCTCCTTATCTCTACATCTAATGCATTGCCATAGTTATTGTCATTATTTCTCAAGTATCTCTTTATCCTGCCCACTGGTTTTCTTTTTCTTTTTTCCTTTTTGGGTCACACCTGGCGATGCTCAGGGGTTACTCCTGGCTCTGCACTCAGGAACTACTCCTGGCGGTGCTCGGGGACCATATGGGGATCGAACCCGGGCCGGCATGGGCCGGCCGCATGCAAGGCAAATGCCCTACCTGCTGGGCTATCGCCCGGCCCCAGCCACTGGTTTTCTTATCTATTAACATCTTCCTACTCCACATCAGCTCATTCCTAGGTTAGATCACTTCAATGCCCTCTACTCGCCCCTGTACTGCAGTCTAGCCCTACATCAAGTCATTTCTCTGTTTCTGGCAATATGATATAATAATCCAATCATAAGTCCCCATTTCTTTATACATATAAATATGCTCCATTGCCTTTAAGATCAAAACAAAACATTTTATTGTAGCCAGTAGCTCTATATTGTCTCTCACCCACATTCTTCTTTAGCCTAATAGTCGCGCATATTTATATTTTGCTCCCTCTGTTCTGAAATGTCTGGAGACCCTCTCTCCTGAATATACTTCTCCATTTCTTACTCATTCTTCACCTATCATTTGTAACTGAGCAAACATTAAATTATTATTGATCTCTTCTCATTAGTTTGCTCCAACAGGGTAGAGTGAGGTCTGATTTTTTGTTTTGGCCTAACTTGATTCTGTAAAGACCAGCAGAGCAATGCCATCACTGAATAACCACCCAGTAAATATTTGTTTCATCACTGAATGGATAAATAGATAAATAAATTCTGTTGTAGAGTAGTCTATGGAGACCTTTGATTGGTTATGTCTTGTTAATGTATCATCTAGTCCATTAAATTAAAAAATGTTCCATTGACACAAGACTGTGAGCTCTTGACAGACATTCACTTTCTTCTTAATACCTTTGCATTTTCCCAGGGGTCTCACTAAGGATGAGTGAATGGGTAAATGAAAATCCTATAAAAAATTCCTCAAACTTGAGGGTCAAGTTCAAATTTTCATTTATATTTTACCACTAGTGGTTTCTAAGGCCTTTAATATTAAAATAGGGAAATCAGCTTCCTTATTTCCTCTTATTCCCACTTATTATGCATATCTCAGAATTATTCCTGAGCAAATGTTGGCCTAATAGCAGGTGGAACCTAGCTGAGACTTGAATAAGATTATAAATTAGTAGGATTTATTGAAAGCTGCTTCTTACAGGTAGTATTTTGAAGTACTTGATAGATCTTAACTTAAAAGTGAACAATGAAAATTTCATCTCAGCCTAATCTTTAGGATCAGATCTTCAATTAAACAAAGAAATGAACAAAAAATTCCAGGTAGCCTGAAGATGAAAGTAAGCTCTGGAAATTGCAAATACAGTAGGTTCTATTCAAAGGAACTTCTATTATTTTATCCTTACATCTTCATAATACAAACGATAATGACGATGATGATAACAACAATGACTAACAACATTTTAGTGCACACTTAACTAAGTTACAAAGTTGGCAAGTGACTTCTTACTCACGTTATATTACTTAGTCCTTAGTGTAATTTTTAAGGGTCAGAAAATTAGACTCAGATTAACTCTGGGTCTAGATTCATGGTTAATTTTCATCTCTCTTCACTGAAACATGAGAGAGAATAGAGACAAGTACAGAATTTGATCTCTGAGCTGTGATTTTTATCAGTAACCATACAGTGCTACTCCTATCAAAGGGGAGGCCCTTTCTGAGGGTGTCTGCCATTTAGCAAGATACATTCTATTTTTTTTTAAATAAATGTTCTATTCAAAATTTACAGAGCATAAAACTGAAATCAAGAGGTAAAAACTTGAGTGACCTAGCAGATGAAAGTCGAGATTTGATCTATTTTCCTACATAATATATAGCACCTTTCATTAAATCTACTTTTTTCTCAAGTACCTTCTAAAAGTGCATTGTCTTAATTGCTAACGTACTCAAACAAATTTGACTGCGTGATCAGTATATTTTTATTTTTTATGCTGTCTGCTTTCCACAAGAATTGAAATGACTTGATGAAGTTTATTACTGGCAGAAGTCTTCTTAGTCAGCCTGGTTAGTTGTGCTGCCAAGAGCTTCACCAACCTGGGGAGGGGCGAACACTTATCTCATGGGCCATTGGGAGCCCATAGACACTGCAGCTTAAGTGTGATTTCATGAATTCCCTGACTTCATTATCCTACACTTATGCTCTTTATGGATGCTACATATTCTGAAGAATATGCTAAGGGAAATCCACCAAGGAAAGTTGCCTCTCCTCAACATATGTTCCAATCAGGGAGAGTGGGGCCACATTAGAAGAATGATAATGATGAGTAAATAGTAAAGCTCTTTTTTTTGTTTTAGATAACATTTACCAACATCAAGAAATGGATTTAGAAACTGTCTCACAGACCATTTTGAACATTTTTAAGTTTACTAATCTTTAGGTATTCATGAGACTTGAAAACTAAATTTGTAATCAGTAGCTTACCAATCTAGTCTTCAGAATAAATTCCGAATGGAGTAGATCCTTTGTTGGCAATATGAATGAGTTGGGAGCTGGGGCATGCATTCAATTTTACTATTATACTTGTTAATCTATTTAGTAGCTGAAAGTGGTATAAAGTGGTATGAAATATAGATACAGTATAATCATTACCTTTTAATAAATTAGCACTATCCACTTATCCACTGTATTAGATGCAAATCAGAGCCTAATCTCATAGGTGAATTACGGGCAATTTTAAAACAATTTTACTAATTGAAGTTCTGTGATTTACAAAACTGTTAATGGTTTCCCATCCATACAATTCGAACACTTCACTGCTCACAAATGTACCCAGTCCCCTCTCCCCTGAAGTACCTCAATGCTCCTCCCTTCTAACCTCCAAATCCCATAGACTCGGTTGTGCGTATTAGTTCTCCAGCTATATTGCCCTGGATCCTTTGTTGCTTCCTTGTGGTGTATCTTTGCATCCCACATGTGAGAGATCATTCTGTATCTGTTCATTTCCTTCTAATTTACATCACTTATCAAGATATACTCTAGATCCAACCATGTTGCACCAAATTTCATGATTTTGTTCTGTCTTAGAACTGCATAGTATTTGATTATGTATTTATACTGTAACATCTTCATTCATTCATCCATAGTTGGGCATTTAGGTTGTTTCTGTATCTTGGCAATTGTACTAAACACTGTGATGAAACACTGATCTTCATATGTCCTTTCAAATTCTTGTTTTTGTATTTGGGGAATAGATAAGTCATGGTATCACTGAGTCATATTATATTGATATTCCTATCTTTATGAGAGATCACTATATTGCTCTCTATAGAGGCTAAATACATGACACGTGCACCAATAAATGACGGTTCCTTTCTCAACCCAATGGTACCAACACTGACTGTTTCCAATTTGGGCGGGGGGTGAGGGGTATATCTGGCAGTGCGCAGGGCTTACCCTCGGCCATGTGCTCAGGGATCACTTCTTGTGGGCTGAGAGGACCCTTTGAATCTGGTTGAGCACAGCAAGGGATGTGCCTTACCTGTTATATTGTCTTGACAGCCCTTCCACAGTTTTTGGGTATGTGCCATCTCACTGGCATTAAATGATACCTCAGTGCTGTTTTGATTTGCACTTCTTTTATCATGAATGAGGGTGAGCACTTGTTCGTGTGTCTATCAGGCATCCATATATCTTTTGTAGGAAACTGTCCTTCTCTGACCACATTCCCGAATGGGGTCATTGAATTTTGTTTTTAATTTTGTGAGTGATTCATATATCTTGGATCCCAGCCATTGTGAGCAAATGTTTTTGCCCATTCAGTAGTCTTTATTTTTTAGAGGTTGAGTTTCTTTTGCTATTCAGAGCTTTTTAATTTTCTGTAGTCTCATCTGTTTATTTCTGTTGTCTTTGCCACTTGGGTCATCTTGTTGAAGAAACTCTGTCATTAGTTTCCTGGAGAGATTTTTCAATATTTCTGTCAATGTATTTGATAAATTTTGGTCTAATCTTGAATTTTTAATCCACTTTGAGTTTGCTTTTTTAAATGGTGTGAGATGAAACATGTTATTTCTATGCACGATAGTAATGAAGATAGGAAAGTATAAGTAGAGCAAAACTGCCAGATAAAAACATCTGTGAATTTAGTCTGTAGCACAATTAGCTGTAGAAATTAGTAAAGAACATTTTTACATTTTGTTTTTCAGTTTGCCTTAAAACAATGAATAAAAATATCCATTTCCATTGTTGGAATAGGAAGGAAACCAAGTGAAAAGTATTATCAGTGTATCTAGATGAACAGAGAGCATGGAACATTTAGTAACAAATATATGGAACATTCTACATGGAAGAACATAAAGGTATTTTAATTTGTTTAATCAAATATATTTATAAAATAACTTTGTTCTCTTATTCTATGGGGGACAGCTGGAATTTCTAATTTTATAGCAGGTAGTTAATTATTTTTATAATATAAATTGAATATGATATATAACTTTTATTTTGATTAATCATATAATATAACTTAGAGTATAATAAAAAAGGATATCATTCTTTTAAAAAAAGACAAGCAAATTATCAGTATAAGATAATATCTGCAAAACAGATTCTAAAATGAGCTGTGTACTTCTTTACATTGCCTTAAAATATGAGGAGGATGCATTTATGACAAATGTTTCAAAGTAAAGGCATCATTTTAAAATAGATTACACTACTATAGATGAAGTTTAGTAGTTGTTTTTATTCAAAGAAGAAATAGAAAATATGGTTCATGCCCCCTCCACATATTTTAAATTGAAAAAAAGACCAAAAAATTCATTTATAATTGCTACTATAAATTCTTCATTCTATGAAGATAATTCTAATCATTTAAGATTCATTCAATTCTATTGTGCGCCTTGAATATTTCAGTTGAATTTTTTACAACAAAATGCATTAGCTTCAGTGTTTTCATGGTAAGTTCCTGTGGTGGTGTCGCTTCTTTTTGGGTGAACAAAAAACACTCCTGGCTCTGTGCTCAGATATCATTCCTGAGGGACTAGGGTATGTGAGAAATCGATGATTGAACCTAGGTCAGTCACATGCAAGGAAGTGCCTTACCTTCTGTACTATTGCTCTGATCTGGGGTAAATTTGTATATTACAAAATTAAGGTGTTGAGGGATTAAGTTATCTCGCAAGACCAGTGATTCCATAGCTAGTTAGTATCAGAACTAATGTGGGTCTACTAGTTTTAGAGGCTAAGCTGCTTTTATTACTAGTCCATGTGACTCATGGTAGAAATATCGTGAATAAGCTAAATTTAAGAGGTTGTTAAAAAGTGCTTGTTTTTTTCTGTGCTCAATTACTTTTGTTGAAATACTATTAATGGGTTGAAATATTCTTAAGGGGTAACACATTTTTTTCTGGCAGCATTTCAAGGCATATACAGGTATTCACATATGTGTGAGAATGTGGCACCCACGTTTATTTATTTTTTAAAATTTTTTCTTATACCACCGTGAGATAGACAGTTACAAAGTGTTCAGTCTTACAGAAGTGTAAGACTGGGTTTCAGTCATACAATGTTCGAGCACCCATCCCTCCACCAGTGCCCGCTTCCACCACCAATGTCCCCTGATTCCTCCCCTCCCCAGCCTCCATCTATGGCAGGCAATATTCACTTCTCTCTCTCTCTCTCTCTCTCTCTCTCTTTCTGTCTCTCTCCCTCTCTCTCTCTCCCTCTCTTATACATTGTGGATTGCAATACATACATTTAGACGTTATCCTTTTGCCTACTTTCAATTCTCAGTTCTACGCTGGTGTTATTATTTGCCATAATTGTTAATACACTACACATTGTGGCACCCATGTTTAAAGGTAGATACTGATCCCTGCATATCTCAAAGCCTCTGAGTTTATTAGATAGCACTTGGCTGTCTTGGGCCTGGCGATTTCTTAAGGAGTTCAGCAGATCAACCCTTCATCACTAAATTGAGCCCACTTGCCTCCAAAGTATATACTCAGCTCTTCCACAGAAGGAAATCCAAATTCCCTGCTGAGTTTAACCTTCTTGCTTTGTTCTCTAATCAGCAAAAATTCTTTCTTCCCTCAAGTCAGTATTTGCTCATGCATTTCCAGAGGCTGGGGGAGGAAGGATATTATGCAGAGAACACGCCCAAGCATAGAACTGGATAGATTAAAAGATCCAGATGGACACCCAATGTACTCACATAAATACATAAAAAGCCAAACTAGAGCACTAAGTGGTGGCATTATTGTAAAATAGCACTGAATACTGCCATTTCTTCTATTTCTAAACCAATTTAGATTTCAGGCCTCATTTGAAGCACTGGCTCTATTGCCATCCATAACCCAGGGGACTTTTGAATTCTCTTCTTCACATATCTTTCCCCTGTTCTTTTTTAAAGGCATAAAACTTTTAAACTAACTTATTCTTAGATTTTTTTTGTATGCTAAGCCAAGTCATGAGACTCTCAAGGAAAAGCAAGAGGAAAGAAGAAAAAAGTTCAGACTAATTTTATATACAGAACACATATAATGAATCTAAATATACAACCTTTTATATGCACAAATGTATGTATTTGTATATATATATATATATTTGTATTTGTGGGTCACATTCAGTGCTCAAGGGATCTTATGTGATGCCAGCAATCACACACTGGATCATACCCTGGTCAACTGCGTGCAAAGCAAGTGGTGTCCTTCTCACTGTGCTACCTCTCCGGCCCCTTCACATTGATTATAATTGTGTCTGTATATGTATATGTCATTCACAGGCACCTGAAAGTGTTTGACTGTTGTTACTGTCACTTGTAGGAATTGTCCCTTAGGTTAAGAGTCATGCAGTAGAAGGGGGAAGAGAGAAATGCAAGAGTTTATTGACCCACTAGCTAGGATCAACAGAAGCTTTACTCAGGGTAGTGATGCACTGGGAAAGGCTTTGATGTGTGTTCTCTCTGTGAAAATAGGGAATTTGAAAAATGTCACAAATAATTATCTCAGTGATGAATGAAAGATGGAATCTATATGCCAGTTCTCATTAAAAAATCTGAAACAAAAGATTCTGAGATTCGTTTTGAACCTTCCGATTTCTGATCACTATGCTTGCAAAGAAGACGATGCTTCTGTGATCATATGTTTCAGCTTAAATATGGAGCTATTACATAGGAATAGAATTTTTAAAAAAGTTTTACATTTTCCAGACTTTTGTTGTTTAAATGAATAAGGCTGTTAGACTTTTTATAGAAAATAACTGTGTGTTAATGTAGTTTATGTTTCTTAAATATTGAGTGAGGACACAGTTGGATGGCGAGGGTGAGCACATCATTATGTCCATTAGTTAATAGAGAAGTGAGAATTCCTAGGGTCTCAAGGGGGCTTGGATATGATGCTGTAATTGGAATATTGTTCATAAGTATTTAACATGACTAAATTTGGAATTAACACATAAAGAAATTACAAAAGCCCGGTTATGTTCATGTGTATCTAATTATCAGTGTAGAACTATTTATAAACAATAGAAACCAAAGTGTCTTTTTGGAATGCTTATTGAGTCCATTAAAATCCACTAACTAAACAATGGCTAACATCATCTTCACAATTCCAACCCTCCAGCAACCACTTCAATCTGCAAAACAGGGCAGGAGTGTGAACAGATGTCAACTCTGATGTAACAGAGAAGAGGTAGCTAGACTTCAGTTAGGAATCCTGCCATGGTGATTGTCCCCTTACATTTGCTGTTGCCTTACACGAAACATGATACATACCAGTATTCTCATCTGTAAATTCAGTCACTGTTTTTCAGGCAATAGCTAATTAAATTGTTGTTGAAGACTTGACAGAATGAATGTCAAAATCCTTTATAAATGCCATGCTCCTAAGTGAACTTATTGCATATATTAGTGGTTCAAAATTTGGTTTTGTTTTACCAAAAAAAATTCACCAGGAAGTTCTGTTCTTTAAGACATATGTGTGGAGGAGGGGGTGGTGAAGTGGAGGGAATGGATTTGGGCCCCAAGCAGTGCTACTCATGTGCTCTCGTGTTGGCCATCAAACTGGGGTCACCCACATATAAAGCAAGTGCTTCACCCCTTATCACTTTGGACCCCTTTTAGAGACTCTTGACAGCATTCAAATTGGGGTGAAAGTAGGACGAAGAGGAAACGAACTCATTCATATTTTTACTAAACAGTTTTAAAATTAAAAGGATATGACAGAAAAAAATGTGTTTGCTTTTATTTTAACTGCAATAATAAAAGCAATACAATAAAGTGAATAAATAGCTGATAGTTATAGTCTTAAAGTGGAATGTATCTCAGTATTGAAAAAAACATGGACACACTATATATATAACACATATGGATAAATCTGTAAATGCATGTTGATCTGAAAGAAACACAAAAAATATCTACTTTAAAAAAATTTTTAATGCTGATTACAGGTTTAAACATTTTCCTGGTAGGTACTATGTCTGAAAATGAACATAGAGCAGGTTATGGGATGACAGAAATTATATATATATTATATATATAAATTATATATATAATTGCTCACATAATATATAATATATAATATATAATATATAATATATAATATATAATATATAATATATAATATATAATATGTAATATATATTGATAAGGTCATTGGTTTGTCAAATATACATACATGTAAAGTATTTAATATATAATGTTTTTAGATTTGTGCAATTCATGGTATGAAAAATTGCTGTTATTTGGTTTTATTTAGATATAATCTTTTGATTTTCTTGCCAATGTTGTATAAAAGAGAAATAAGCGCACTAAATTCTAGAGAGAGATTGAGAGAACAGTAAAATTTGTTTATTCTTATGATATACTTTATCTCCCTATTCTCACTCCCAATGCCCTAAACTCTCTTGCATATGTATATACAATATACAAACCATACATACTTTTCTTTCTCTCTCTTGTTCTCTGTCTCTCTCTTTATTTCTTTCTCATGCTGTGTAGGATTAAACCAAGACCTTAGCATACAGAACAAATGTTCTGCCTCTGTACGATACCCCATTATCTTTTTTGTTTCAGAATATAGAAATTGTTCTATTTAGAAAAGTATTTCATCAAATAACAGTGTTTATCTTTAAAGGAGGTTTACGTTTCCTATCTTGATTCTCTGGTGAAAATGAGATAACTTAATTGCTGGAGCACATGCCTTGCATGCATAGTGATGCATTGGGGTGGCTGGGCCACAGTTGGTTGTGATCTGAGGACCCTATATGGTCACAGCGCTCAAGTGTGGGCCCACTGACCAATGCTTGAAGATTCCTCCCACACCCCAAAAAATCATTTTTATCAAAGAGATTGTCCCTTGTCCCAGATAGTCTTTTTATATTTCTCCTCTAGAAAATTCTTTTAATTATATCTCTGGCACAAAATATATTTCTAAAATCTCTAGGATGCCTAGATATTAAGTAATAGTTGATGTTTATGGAATATTTACAGTGTGTTAAGTGGTATTCTAAGAAATTATGAGTTAACTAATTTTTTGCAGCTGGTGTATTTGTTATATGCTGATGGATAACTGTGACACAGAGATAATTTGCCTAAAGTCATAGGATTTGTAAGAACAGCTGGAATAGGGATTCGGCCACATGACTCCCAACCCTCAATCTCAGTAGCCTTCTAGGAGAAGACAAGTCATGAACTAAGTAGACATTGTATTTGCTTTTATCGCCAAGATCTCTCCATGAAACTTAACTTATAGCTCGATTCTGTACTGTTGTGTTCTTCTAATGAAATTTCCAAAGATTTTTCAAACCTCTTATCTCAACTTAGATAGTTGTTCCCTGCCTATACTATCAGGTTAGAGAAGTGTAAATTTTCCTGAGAGACATCAGCGATCAACAAAGAGAGAAGCCATTTATGTGCCTGGGCAGACTGAGAGAAGTGACATCAGAGCATTCAAACTTTTAGAGAAAATGGCGATATCATGACTCTAAGCCCTTTTTGAAACAAAGTCACATGTCATTGAAAATTGGAATATATTGGAGAAAGTGATAAAAAGGGCATTAGGCAATTTTGCTGTGGCAGTATAAGAGCGTAACTGCACAAACCTAGATGATACAGTCACACATATAAACTACATGATAAGGACCTCTTGGTATCACTATCCTATATGGGTCTGTGATTGACTGAAATATCAGTATGCAAAGGCTGACAGTTCTGAGCTCAGTATTTGGCAATAGCAAGCAGTGCTTGACAAAATTTTGTGAATAACAGCAAATATCATTTGTCTTGTGGTAATTTTAATTTCTAAAGACTACCACAAATCACATCAAACTGGGAGACTTAAGCTATAATGTATTAAATGATAACCTTGGTGTTCTGATGGCTAGAAGTCTAAAAAATTCATGTGTTTGCAGCTCTGTACTCTTCTTGAAGCTTCTAGGAGATCTCTTCCTATTCTCTTCAAGTTTCTGGTAGACCTAGGTCTTCCTGGATTTGCAGCTGTTTAAGTACTGCTTTCCTCATCACAACTGTAATCCCTATATGTCTTTGTCTTTCACGAACCTGTTATAAGGGTTCTACACAACTTGTATTAAGGAACTTTATACTAGCTTCACACTGACTTGATTGTGTCTCAGATCCCCTTTTCCTAAATAAAATCACATTCACAGATACGAGGGGTTAGGAAGTCACCTTTGCTTTCTGACATGCTCTTTAATAGGCCGGATCCACCAGAATCTGCAGTTCTTCCAGATATCATTGGTTTTAGCAGCCATCTTCCCTAGCCATGTTCCTTCTTTGTCTTCCATTGATCTAGTTTTCAAAATACTTTGAGTGATAACCCACAAACCTGATCTTGTCACTTTTTCTCTCTCACTGCTTCCCTTCTCGCCTACTTAGATCAGTCATCTCTGGGAAAACAAAAACAAAATAAACAAACAAAAAGTCAGTAAAGTCCCCTTTCTTTACCCTGAGATAAATTTCATTTTGCTCTCAAAATTTAGACTACATAGGATCTTTGTGACACAAAATTTTGCATTAGTTTATTTATAAATAGTTGAGATATTTCTTTCCAAGATACAATACTTAATGCCAGGCGCTGCCTCCTACCCACAAAGATGCCAGCAAATTTCCAAGTCGATGTCAGGATGTGAAATTAGTTCCTAATAAAATAAAATTACAACAGGAGTATGCTGAGTTATAGAAGGGCTGGACATGATAGATGAATATCATTAGTTGTTTCTTAAAGAACATTTGTGACTACATGAACGTGCAAATGCAGTGCAGCGTTTCTCAATTTCACTAGTCACTGAAATGCTCAAGCAGATGGACTGTGTGACTGATGATTCAATAATTGCACTCATTAAAAATTTTCACACTTTTAATTTCTTCACAGCCCCTAGCCCCTACCTCATTCTGTGAAGAGAGGAGGGATGAAATGGTTTTGTCATTGTCAGCATATAGATAATAATTGAGTTTGCTTTGATTTCCTGCAGTGCCCCTCTCCCACCTCAGGGCTCCTGATTGACAGCCCAGAAACCCAGTAAAATGTTGAACCAACCCCAGCTGTCTTTCAGGCTAGACATGGCACAGGGTGAGCTTCCTTCTGCCTTCGTCTTCTCAAGCAACAGGCTGCCTCACACACGGAGTACATGTGTCTGTCTCTCCATGTCGCCTGATCACAAATCTCAGGCATGGGAGTTTGAGTTGACAGGTTTAATTTCAAGTTCTACAAATTTTTCACCTGTTATTGCAGAGGAGAGTGAATCAGAGTGAATAATTAGGAGGTGAAGGGAGGACTCAGTAGTTGCACCTTGATGGTGGCTTGATGAGCCCCAGCTTTCAAAATCAGTAGTAATATGGTTGTGTTGCAAGTGGCTTGGTGCAGTAAGGAGCATGGAAGATAGGCTTGAGAAAGGAGGTGTTCCACCTCTCTGCTCCACCCACCTCTGCCAACAGCATGCTGGCATAGGCCAGAACTGGGAAAGTCTGCCACGAACACCTACAGGACTCATGGACACCCATGTCCTTCCGGCCTCACAAGGTTGCCATAAAGTGCGCCTGGAGTTCATCTGTGCTGCGTAGCATGGGAGATGATCCTTGCTACCTGGTTATTGCAGAGCCGTGAACTCAGGCCGCACTGAGAAATGGCTTTTTGCAGGACAATGAGTTGGATATTACAATAAATAGAGATAGTAGGGTCGGTTTTTGAAAAGGTCTTATGAGGTTCTTAGAGCATTGGCAAGAGCCCATTAATGGAGGTAACTTTGTGTGTGTGTGTGTGTGTGTGTGTGTGTGTGTGTGTGTTAATATTGAGGCCAAACCTAGAGATGCTCAGTGTTTACTCCTGACTCTGATCTCAGGGATCATTCCTGGTCATGCTCAGGGGACCGTGTGGTTTGCAAGAACCAAACGCTGGTTGGCCACACACAAGGCAAGAGCCCTGCCTGCTCTACTAACTCTCTAGTCCGCAGTGGAGGGAACCTTAACCTCTTTTCTGACTTCCCCAAGATCTTTATTCAGAATTAAATGAGTTGAGTTCAGGAAAGAAGTTCAAGGGCTGGGAATGAGCTCAGTGGTAAAGCATTTGCTTTGCATTTGTGAAACTCTGAGTTTAATCTGACACTGCAAACAACTAAACAAGAATGGAAGTCTGAAAGGCCATAGAAAAGAGCAGAGTCTAGAAGTGTCAGGTTGCATCTGAGAACTTGTGAGAAGAGTGACAGTGCAAATGTGGGAAGTTTAACCAAGGAATAACCTGTAGGGCAGACCAGAGGAGTTCAGACTGTCGTCCGAGAGGCTTTCTTAAGAAGCACGTAGCATAAGAACTGTAATCAGCAGAGCAAAGAGAGTATACAAGGTAAAGGAGAAATTTGATTTTCTAGTAGCACATTCCTCTTTGAAACCTATACTTTCCCTGTTTACTTGTCATATTTGTAAATATGTGCTCACTACTTGTTTTCTTACTAAACTATAATCTTCCCACAAACACATAAATGTTTGTCCACATTACTTATCTTCAGTATCCCAAAACTCTTATATCCAAGTAACTATGGCTCAGAGGAAATGCTCAAAAAAAAGAAAAATGAACAAAAACAAACACTTGTGGAAAAAATAATGTTCATAAAACACACCAAGAAAAGAGGAACAAAATGACTGAGTTAAAAATTCTTGGGGCTGGAGCGATAGCCCAGCGGGTAGGGCATTTGCCTTGCGTGGCCAGCGCATGCTGGCCCGGGTTCTATCCATGGCATCCCATATGGTCCCCGAGCACCGCCAGGAGTGATTCCTGAGTGCAGAGCCAGGAGAAACCCCTGAGCATTGCCGGGTGTAACCCAAAAAAGAAAAAAAAAAATTCTTAGCTTGGTAAATAGATGCATGATGACAAACTTGAAGGAGTCGAAATAGCAGTGTTGGAAGGAAAAACATTCTGGCGTTGAATTGGAATTTATGCTGGTATGTCCATGTGGAAATGTTCAGAAGGTCATTGGGAATAATTGGGTTATAGGCTGAGAAAACTGCCAGTGTGTCCTCCTTTAATGTAGAAAATTGAGCTGGTTGGCTGAAGTTCTTTGATTTCCAAATTCCATTTGGCAGAACACGCATTTGAGATCATGGTTTCAAATTTTAGAAAAGATGTATAAAAACAAAGAAACACAGCAGCTTTTCTTCTGTCCGTCCCCTCCTCATGTCAGAAATTTCATATGCCCTTTTATGCTATTTTTATTTTTAAAAGAGAGTTTTTGGTAAATTAAAAATCTGGCTTTTCCCCTTTAATGTATGAAATTGCAGTTAATCCACTGTAGCACTAGTTAAAAGAAAATATATTATATTAGAAAATGTTTTAATTGTTATAAATTTTAATTTTTTCTTTTTGTTGAGATAGTCTTTGACTCTCTCTGGATATCACAAAGGAAAACTATGAATTAAACACCTAAGCTTTCATGTCATAATGACCTAAATTTGAATTCTGGGTCCACTGCTTCTCCCTGTTATTAAATTGCTCTGGACCATGTATTTGTTGCTATTTTCATCTATAAATTGGACTTCCTTTTACATATCTATCTACAAGTATAATTTGAATGTTAAAGCTACACTCATGGGTTTAATGGTGATTGCATTCCACAAAATATGTATGTCCATATTTCAGTGTCTGTGAATCTTTATTTCGGAGAAAAGCATCTTGGAGATATAAGTATCTGAGAGAACATCATTTAGAATTTTCTGGGTGGGCCTTATATTTAAGAAGGGATACTATTGCAATAG
Organism: Cryptotis parvus; assembly: GCA_021461705.1. NCBI lineage: Eukaryota > Metazoa > Chordata > Mammalia > Eulipotyphla > Soricidae > Cryptotis > Cryptotis parvus. Next base: position 34,398 of record JAJIBD010008014.1, read on the forward strand.
ACTCAAATGAGAGAGAAATCAGGGCTAAGTAAGATGGACTGTGAAGAAATGAAAAAGACTGGAATGACTTCATCAGCCACCGGAAGTTAAATAGGCAAGGAAAGATTTTTTCCCTCAGATTCCAGAGGAAAGGCGCTCCTGTTAGTTCCTTGATCTTGGACTTAGCCTCCAGAATCGTGAGAGAATGTGTTTCTAGACTGTTTCTGATTTAAGCCACCAGGCTGAGGTCACTTGTTACTGCAGCATTTGGTAACTAACATAAATACTTAGGTCACTCCTTTTCTTTATGCTTATTGAAAGAGCCACATTCCGTGTTCTTTTGTACAAAAAACCAAACAAATCAACCACTGGAAGTATTATTCCGCAAGAGGCAGTAAAAGAGGCCACTAGAAGAAAAACTATATGTGAGACTGGTATTAAATATGAGGGGGTAATTGGTCACTCAATGAGAACTAGAGGGTAATAGGAAGAGACATATTAAAGCTAGGGGAGACACACATATTTCAGAGTTGCCCTCATGACATTTCAGAGCTACTATGCCATTAATCTTCCTGGGTTGGAAAGACTGAGATATGGGGCTACTTTCAAGTGAAACAGTCATTAGAACCAAGGCCTGTTGGCTCCACATTTTCAATCTGAAAGATTGTATGGTTTCTGCTTGAGTTCCAACATATATCACTCAGTCTCCCCTCTTGCTCAGATGTCAAATGGAAAGTTATAAGAAATATTAGCAATACCATAAGATACAGCAATAATCACCACAGTCATAGCACTATATTTTCTGAGTACATTAATGATGTCTTTTCTCAAGAGCATTTATTTAGCAGTAAAGCTATTTTATATGCGTCATTGACCCACATTACAATTGAAAAAATTGTAAAATAAAAAATAAAATCCTCAAGCTGCCAATTATACAAAGTTTTTAAATGTTATTATAAATAATCAAGTAACATAGGAAAATATTGGGGATTAAGATAGGAACTTTATATTATAGTATAAATAACTTGTTTTATGTAACTAGAGTAATGAAATCTACCAAATGCTAAGTGATTGTAGATACTCAAAATCTTAACTGGAAAAAATTATGGGAAAAATATTATGGAGTCATTATTAAATTTAGATTGTCAGTTTCTGATCTTCTAATCTCAGCAATGGTCCAAATATTTTTCATATAGTTGTGTGAACTACTGAAAGGGAATGTCCACTTGTTATATGGCAGAAAAGATGACATGCAGGCTTCTCTCCAGGAAAGCATTATTTCTTAGAATAATTTCACAGGAATCTTTTGGTTGGCTTGCTGAAAACCCCAAAGCATTTTCACCACCCTCCACTCTGCATCTACCTCAGGGACAAGAAACGAGAATATATTTATAAAAGAACCAAGAAGTGATTTAGCCCTAAGTATGCAAACTTTCTGTATAGTTCAGATGAACTCCTGCCTTACGTGGAATATGTGTATTTACTCAGTGGCATGATTGCCTTAGAGAGATATTGTCCCTGCTATTTTGGTAGCTTTTCCAAATAACTTTAAACTCCTTTGACTCTCATGAAAATAAACTTTTCTGGAATTCAATGGACTTCTAATATTGTGGGCAAGATCTTGTGCATTTTCATGAAGTTCACTTAAGTGTATTTGGTTTTGATGCCATACCTGATGGTGCTCAGTGCTTACTCTAGGCTCTTTTCTCAGGGCTCACACCATGTGGTGCTCAGGGACCATATGCAATGCCAAAAATCAAATTATGGTCTCACACATGCAAGGCAAGCTGTTTATCTCTGTATTATCTGTAGCAACTAGAGCATTTATATATTGACAATCAAAACAAAGTAGAGCCAACTGAGGTAGAGATAGTGAATCTCCCATTTCTGAATCCTCTTGTTAGCATAGGTCAGGCCTGAGCATTGAACCTTCTGGCCCCATTGGCCAAGAATCAATGGGATAAGTACCCCAGCTTTTGAACATTGCTTGGACTGGATGTCCACCACCAAAAAAATTTCTTAGAGATTTTTTAACCTATGCGAATCTCTGGTTAGGAATAAGTAAATCCAATATTTGTGATCAGGGTTTGAGTCCTAATGTTTGGAATTGTTTTATTATTGATCTCTACTTCAAATGTTGCAGTGCTTGACTGCATTGGCAGGTGACAGATAGGAGACAGGCTTGTCTACACACTCCCAGGGCTCTGCCCTGTGGGCCCTGGATAGTTGATGGTCTTACATAGAAAAGACTGGGCCCCCTGGGATGAACCCAGAGCCATGGCCCGTGGTGTATTCAAAATGCCAAAAACAGTAACAATAACATAATGGACCTCATTCCCAATGAATGGAGACGTTACCGGTGCCTACTCGAGCTAATAGATGAACAATGGGAACACAAGTGACAAGTGACAAGTGGCTTCAAATGTTTATGTAATGACTTAATAGGTCTTACTACTTACTCAATTGGACAGGATTTCAAATTCTGTGTAAAAGTTTGTAATCACATTGAATTTTTCTTCTTTTCAAAGTATCCTGGTTATATAAAATCTAGAAAAGAAAGGGGAAGGTATTATAGTTAGTTGAAATAGGAACAATTGTACTATTCTCTCACATATGCACATGCTCATTCCAATCCTGCTTCGAAAAGACCATAACTGTATCTTTTAATTGTTTGGGCCAGTGGATGCTGTGTCAGTTCAGATTGCTAGATGCCAAGTTAGTAGCAGTCACTACTAGCACAGTTCAGGGCATGTCATATTTTCTGTAACTTTGCCATCAATATTTAAGTAGAAACAATATCCTATGTTTCAAGGCTATGGTGAAAACAAATGAAAAATATTGATTTAAAATAATGTCCTTATGTAGTATTGAAGGTATTATTGATAGGATACACCTATATTTATGCAGGACAACCTACCTAGTATTTCTGTGACTTTAATTTCAAAAACTAAGTTCTGGGCTAGAGGGATTATACAGCAGGTAGGATGTTTACCTTGCCTGCAGTGACCTGAGTTCAGTCCCAAGCACCCTGTATTGTTTTCTGAGCTCTCCACGAGTGATCCTCGAGTACTGAACCAAGAGTGAGCCCTGAGAGCTGCTGGATAGGACACAAAACCACAAAACAAACACAGCACTCAGGTTTTGATAGAAGGTCCTGTTTGACTTCTATTTTCTTCATAGTGCCTTCACTCTTTAAGAGCAAAATAAGTATCGAAACAGGCAATGCATTAAAATCTCTCAGGATGTTATAATGCTATCAGAAATGACGCATGTCTATACAGAGGATGTCAACATTTAATTTTAGTTGTAGAAGAATAATTAGGAAATCAAATGAATAAATAAAAGACTTCTCTAAAACATTCAGGTAAATCTAGTCCCTAAGAGGTGTCAGTGATATAATTTTGGCAGAAGTACATTATTTTTTTTCTTAGAGATTAGCACGTTGAGACTGATAAATCTTTAAAAAAGAGTCTTAGTTAACTATACTGAAAGCAAGATTATTTGGTCTAGAGTTCTCATTCTCTTTGTCAAGGCCAGTACTTTTTACTCTTATACATTTACATGCAGCCTAATATATTTTGGGAAATGCTCATTAACAATATAAGAGAAAGCAAATACTTTATGCTTTAGCTATATGTATGTATGTGTATATATGTATGTGTCTATATATGCATATATGTATATATAAAACATATATACATAAACATGTATATATTTGTGTATATATGTAATACACTTCATAAAACTCTGTACATTGATTAAAACTTACACAATACATTTTTAAATAACCTGGTAATTTGTAAAGAAAAAAAATTACCCCATAAATATTTGTTGATGCAGACTGAAAATACTCTATTTTACACAAAACAGTGGGCTCTTTAAATAAGCTGGTAGGTAAGTAATGAAGTCTTCCTCAGAGACTACAAATTAACAATTTGGACTCATAAATATAATTTAAGCCTGAATCACAATAAAAGGAATATATATAAATTAATACTCCAATAGGATAAAATGAAAATATTAGCACAACTAAGATGAGGGACTAGGGAGAGAGTACAGCAGGTCAGATGCTTACCTTGTGCACAACCAATGGATGTTTGCTCCGTAGCATTCATATGGTTCCCTGAACCTTGTTTGCAGCAATCGCTGAGCACAGAATTTCTCTGAGCAATTGCTCCACATGTAGTGTGGCCTTCTACACTTTCCAAAACAAAAACAAAGAAAAACTGAACATGAATAGATAAGGATTTTCAGGCATGTATAGAAAGTAACATTTTTACTTATCACTCCTGGTCATAAAAATGAAAATAATTCCTATAGAATATAATGAACCAGTAATTATAAATTTAAACTATATTTTCTCTTCTGCATAGCAGTTGCCCTTCTGAGAATTTAAATTCATCCATGCAGGGGCCGGAGTGATAGCACAGCGGTTAGGACGTTTGCCTTGCATGTAGCAGACCCAGGTTCAATCCCTGGCATCCCATAAGGTCTCCCTGAGCACTGCCAGGAGTAATTCCTGAGCAAAGATCCAGGAATAACCCCTGAGCGTCACTGGGTGTGACCCAAAAAAGCAAAAAAATATCATCCATGCATATGTATAAAAAAGTTTATATATTTACCAAATTTTATTATATAAACAAAGTATTGGGATGAGTCCTTTCTGTTTTGTTAAAGATTGTAGGGTTTTTGGTGGGGTGGGGCTGGGTGCACATGGCATGCCCAATGCTTACTCATGGCTCAGCACTCAGCCCTGCCCATGGGGTTATCTCTCAGGTTCAAAAGATGGTCAATTTATAGAATTATATTTGGTTATTTAGCCTTTGCCAAAGGATCTAGGCACATCAAATAGCTAGAAACAACTCAAGTAACTGGTACTGGACACAGGAGGCAGTCGTGTGTAAAAAACATCTCCAGAAGAACAAGAAAATAGAAATCATATCATTTATCTTTATAGACCACAATGCTTTGAAAATGAAAATTATTCAGGAACAGATACATCAAAATAATGCAAACACTTGGAAAATAAAAAATAATTTTAAAAGATGACCTGATTTTTAAAAGTTATATTAATAGTTGGAATATCTGAAAAATAAAATACAGATCAAAGTAAAAAGAAGCAATAAACGGCCAGAGGCAACAGACCTGTGGGGCTGCTCTCCAGAATTGCACCAACGTTGGAGGTTGGGAGGGTCTAGAGGGATCTTTGGGACATTTTTTGAGGGAAGCAGGCCCTGGAGGGTGGGTGTGGCTTCACGGGGCGTATGCATGAAACTGTTGATAGTGAGTAAAAATTCACTTTTGGGGATGGAGAAATAGCTCAGAGGGCTAACTGCATAGTTTACATGTGAGAGGCCTCAGTTCCATCTGTTAGCACTGTACGGTTGCTCAAGAACCTCCAGGAGTCGACCGTGAGCACTTCTGGGTGTCTCCCCAAACCAAAAGCAACAAAATTACTTTTAATGTTACCTATTATTAACTATTCAAACTACATGTCTTTATTTAGCTTAAAAATAAAAAGGAAACGAAACATTGATATGTCTTTATGTATTATTCACTATCTTCCCATTCATCATCGATTTGCTCGAGCGGACACCAGTAACATCTCCATATGTCCTGTCTCATGCAAATAGAGCCCAAGGGCATCTGCTTGCTCCAGGAACATAAAGAGCCTCAAACCATTCCATCAGGTCTTGGGAATGAGGTCTATAATTGTTACTGGTATCTGGCATATCAAATACGACACGGGTAGCTTGCCAGGCTCTGCCGTGTGGGTAGCATACTCTTGTAGTCATCTCAAAATCCAGCATTTATTGATGAACCACACGGCATCAAGCGGCAGTGTGAGCTCTGGGAACTCTAAGGTATTCATGAAACACAATGGACCATGCCATAGTCAGGGTCACAGCATTATGTTTGAAGTTAGATCCCAAACATATTTTTTCATTATGTTTACTTATTTGTTAATAAGTATTTTTCCCAAACATAATTTTTCATTATGTTTACTTATTTGTTTTTTTTTGGTCCATACCTGGCTATACTCAGGAGCTGTTCCTGGGTCTATGCTCAGAGATCACTCCTGGTCTGCTTGGGGATCATCATTGGTATATATTTGATTTGCTTCAAAGTCAAAGCAAATGACTTTTCAGTGGATCCTACTAACAGTGGATACTGTGGATTTGAGGACAAATAGTCTGCCGGGTACAGAACGGTGTTCTCATAAGCACTGTGGAAATGAGAATGCTCCCCCCAAAGTCTTGCAGATGTGTTTCAGTGGGATCATGATCAAAAATAGATTGATCTTTGTAATTTTGCCATGGTCAGATGCCAGGCACATATAATTCCTTGCTATTACCTTGTTCTTTAATTTAATAAATAGATCACTTGTAGGACTGAGGATAATGATAAGGAACCTTCACTCTAACATGACAATGATACTTTTAGCAAAGGAACTACCAAAATGACCAGAGCCAAAAATGGAGTTTCAGGATCTTTTCTCCTAGAGTTGAAAATATAAAGCAATCTTTCTCAAGTGTTAATACCCTTTACTTTACCTTTCCACTTCTTTGGTGCAAATAAACAAGAATATAAACTTTTGAAGACTTTGTAGAAACTGGAAATGGCCGTCACCAAGTGCATAAGAGGTTTTCGTATTGTTAGCTCTGGTACTTAAGGGAAGGATGCTCTCCTTTTTCTCCTATAAAACTGTTCATATAGAAGGGAATGCAATGTAAATTCCATTGGCCAGATTCTATCACTTTGGGCAGGAATGTTTTCTTTAGAAAGTCTTACTTTTGTTGCAAAAAAAAAGAAGAAATTAAATAAGGAACAAACAATCAGTGGCTTTAGGGTGTGCAATCTTTCAAGGCTAGCAGATCTGCTTGTATTTGAAGACCAAGCTAATAGGCATAAAGGTCAATTTGCTTCGATAGCTATAATTAATGGAGAGCAAACAGTAATTTTGCTAGATCACATGGATTGTCTGAGCTCTGCAAGATTTCTTTTTTATTCCATGTACTTTTACCTCTTGAGGCAAAGGACAAGAATGAAAGAATGAGTATCTCGATATATGCATGTAGGAGTTCTTCTATCCACATCATTGATCCTATTTGTAAATAAATAAGTCTATTTCATCCCATCATGGTAAATTGCAGCTGTGTCTTGAATGAAACAATACAACTTCCCTTATTCTTGCTGGAATTCTTTACCTGGTGGAGAGTCATGTTTATTTTTAATGGGGTAACTGGGTAAAGCTTATCTGCACACAAAAAAGAGGAAGACTAAATAAAGAATAATTTATAATTTAGCATTGCAGACTCATTACTAAGACAATGTATCTCATGATAAACCCAAGGATATGACAGGAAATAATGAGTTATAATGGACATTCTTTTCCTCTCAGTATAAAATTTGGCAAAATCCAGAATTGATTAATATGCTCTATATTAAGAGCTGCTCCCTGCCTTTAGGGAATCTTTGGAGCAGATACAATGGGAGTGTGGGAACAATTGGATTGATTTCATAATTTTATGTGACAATATATCCTTATTTTGAATCTTGCTTGCTCCATTACAATACCCTTTTAACCCCATAGGTCCCCATGGGGGACACACATGAAGATCTTTCAAGAGTTTTTATCTGGCAATATTGGATCAACCATAATGTAATCAAAGAGATATATAAGCACACCTCTGGGCAAACTGATGTGTCTCTGATTCTAAAGGCTATAGCCAAAGTGAACTATTCTGATGTATTATGGACCTTAGAGGATCTAGAGTTTGCTGGAATCAGCTGGCTATCTATTCATGGTAAAAGTATTAATGGCATTCTCTACAAATTATGTTATGAACTGCTTTTGGTTCTAAAATGTCGCCCCTACCCACTCTGCTTGTAAGATTCATATCTCAGGAAGTCACCTTTGACATATCAGTGTTTGTGAAGTTTGTGCCAAAGGGCCCACCTGAAGATCTGCATTTTCATATGGTCGTTCATCTGGCTTTGTTCCTAAATAGCCCAGCCCAGAAGGCTTTGGTGAGCTTCTTACAATAAAAGAAGGTAGAAGGGGCTTTTTTGGCCATTTTTGTTCTTTTAGCCAGCTAGGATCTCTGCCCACTTGGGTTCTTTTTGCTTTTTTGGGTCTAAGAGCATGGTAGCAGCCATCTTCGCCTAAGATTCTAAACCTACATGTGGCCTCAGCTGAACTAGAAACTTAAAGTTTTGGGTTTTCTTGTTATTGGATTGTAATGCCAGAACTTGTGTGAATAAAAGCTTTTTGAAACTTAGCTGGATTTGCTAGTTGTTAACCATCCGCAGGCTGCCAATCCCTCGGGCAAAAGGGGATCCTGTCCTGCTCCCCAATACTGCCAGAGAACAAAGTGTTTTCTGACAGTCCAGCCAATGTGGTATAATAGAAATATTGTTGGATTGTTGTCCAAGATACTGGGTTACTATTCATATTCTGCCTTCTTGTTCCTAGCTAATCCTGTGCAATATTCAATTGTGTTGTCTTCTGTTTTTTTATGACCAAAAAAGATTAACAAGACGATCTCTAATATTTGTTTCAGCTATTAATATATGATATACCAATTAAAATTTGTCAGTGAGGTTAGGATGTGAGCAAATCAAAGCAAGAAGATAGACATGCTATGAAAGACTCTTGCCTGAAGGTTATCTCATCTGGGAAGTTGTGCACTAGCTGGTAGTTATTTACCTTTTGACTCCATGAAAAATGTTTGTAGTTCTTTATCTTAAGAGTAAGAGCTAAAATAAAACTTGGTAAAATGATATTTATGGCATTTATAGTTTAAAGTGACAGGAGCCATCTATTTATGTACATTTTTTTTACAACTGGTTCTTTAGTGAGAAGCAATTCTTTGTGGCTTGCTTTTGAGCCATACCCAGTGTACAGGGCATATTCTTGGCCGTGTGCTCAGGGATCACTCCTGGCAGATCTAATATGGTGCTTGGGGATCAAAGTGCCTCCTTAGATGAATAGCACTCTAGTCCCAGAAAGCAATTTGTTTATTTTTCATTCTGCATATGCCTCTCTTTTCTGTTGTTTCCAACCTGTCAGACTCACCTGTGTGCAAGGATGTTTTAGGTCAGACATGTGGAATTAGATTCTGAAGCAAGAATTCTTGCCAAGTAACTTATGAGGGAAGAATTTGGGGGAAAGAACATGGAATGAAGTGAAGGAAGCTAAAGAAAGCTGCTCTGCTTCCTGGAGAACTCAAGCTAACACATATTCTAATTCAGGCTTAAAAATAGAAAATATATTAACATATTTTTTAATATACTTACATATTTTAATGTATAAGTATTATTACATATCAAAATCAACACTTGCTGTTCCTGAATATCCCTACAAGGTAGAATTTCAGCCTTAGGATTTCACACCATAACCCAGAATATTTCCAAGTAGCTACCAGGGTTGGACAGAGGCCTGAAAGAAATGGCAGCTTCCTGCTTTCTCTGTTGCTAATCAAACATTGCTCAGAAATGCGAACTCCCTCAAGCTGAATCCAAGAGCCCACTTTGTAGAAAATAGATAGTAACCAGGTGTTTTTAATTAAGCTAAGAATAATTTGAGGTCTAATGTTAAAGCTTTAACATAATAATTCAGAGAAAATGGGCTTTAGGGAAGAAGTGTTTATACCAGAAATTCATATTGTCTGGATGGAAAATGAAAGTTGTGAAAATTCAAAGTAGAGCAAATGTGAGTCACAAGCACTGCCGTGTTGTTACAGGTGGTTGGGCTGTGAGAAGGGGTAGCTGCCTCTCAGCAGGTCTCAGAGGTGCTCTGTGCAGTCTAAATTAGTGACTGATGCTTTCTGGAGCCTATTCCACAGTCTTACTGGTCTAGAAATGTAAATTGTCAGAGCTGCAAGAGACTGCATGTTTCAGAACAGAGACTTTGATTGATCTTACAGTCCATATAAAATAACAGAATAACAGAATGCCTGTTGATTTCTGTGTACCCAAATTCAGAAATGGCAGTGCTGTAGGTCTCGGGGCACCTACTGATCTCCCTAGAACATTTTAGATGCCATGTGAAGGTCAGGACATTGCTTTGTGAATACAAAAGTCAATGGGAGGACCTACAGCAAAGAAACTCCAACTTGCCCTGTTGAATCCCTCCTTCATGTCCCCAGACTCAGCTCTGAATGTTTCCTGCACTAAGGGGAGGGTTTCAGATATACCTGGAGCAAATTTAACTGTCTTCTCGCCCAGAGACTGCTTAATCATTTAAATTTTGCCCAACCTGAACCTAGAGTAATTCAGATGCCAAAGAATGGATGGTACCCTCGGAATAATCTTTAAGGAAGTTTGACGGCAGCTAGGAACCGACCAGGGTGTTATCTTTCAGTGCCACAATTCTGAGGAATATTTTAATGCCTCTCAGAAAGTTCCCACCTATATGGAACCTCATCATCTACATTGATAATTTCTTATTTATTGAATTTTTTAGTTGATATTTCTTTCCACTAGAGTTGTTAGATAAACTACAGATAACCCTGTTCCATTGGAATTTCACATCAACTAACTACCCTATGTGTATAGAAAAGAGGTTTAGCTATCTCTAGAAATGTCTATATCTTTTCTACAGAATCCTCTAAATATTTGTTTAATGGTTGCTAACGATACAGAGGTCTGAGTAAAGGATAGTAGTATTTGGTTTCATTGGCTTCCAAATACAAGGTTAGACAAAGCAGGGGGAATATTCTAGCAATGTAGGAACTCCTGATCTAGCTAAGCCTCTGTTATTGATGAGGAAACATACCCTGAGGACCTGCTCAAGGGTTACCCAAGGTATTTTGTTTGTTTCTTATTGTACTCAAATGTACTTTGTAGTATATTGTATTTCAAAAGAAAATATTCTAAGATTAATAATACATGAACCATCACATGCATAACACTGCTCCCATCTACTTGCACATAATATTTAAATTTTCTGTTGTTCAGAAGCTTAAGCTCTGTTGCAGCATGAGACAGAGGAGAGAGAGAGAGAGAGAGAGAGAGAGAGAGAGAGAGAGAGAGAGAGAGAGAGAGAGAGAGAGAGAGAGAGCTCAAGAAAGCCTTCTGTTTCTGTTGTGTTCCCATTACTTGTTTTGGATAAATTAGAATTTAATATGACCTTGCCTTAGGATATGTTTTTGTTCTCTGAGAGATGATGTGTGTGGAGGGGAGTATTTTTTTTTTCCTTTTGGAAGCTGTTTGAAGGTGTAGGTGGGACAGGAGTAGAAGTGAGGAAGGGGACAAACTTCTACTCTTTCTTCAGGGTTTCTGATGCTAAAAAGCTTTACTTGCTTTTTTTCCCCCTGTTTGCCATTTTTCTTTTAATAGCTTTGAAGGAATGGAAAATTTCTGTGGTAGCTGATAGCAAATACAGAAAGACTCATTTGCATATAGATGTTTCAGCTTGCAACTGCATAATCCCCGGAGAAAGGCCTTGTTTAAATGGGCAGGCTGGCTGGCATGGGGCTGCCGGCTTCCTAATGAAAACTAAATTGAAACTTGGGAAACATTTGCCTTAGAGGTGGCCAGGATTTTAGAGTATCCATTTAAATCTGAAAGATGCTGGCAGACTTATACCAATGGCCCCTCACTCTATAAAAGCTCAAAAACAGAAGGTGACAAGAAAAATTTTAAAAAAGCAATCAATGGTTTGGTAAAATCTAAGTGAAACATTGTGCTTCTTTTCCTTGGAAATTCTGTCTGGTAATTTCCAAACGGTAAGCAGGTGGGAAGGTGGGAAGAACTGAGAGGATAGTTCGAGCCTCCATCTCTTCTAAGACATTGGAAACAGAAAGGCCCCTTTCCAGGTATTTGGCAGACCGAGCCTTTCCTTTGGAGACACTGGTAATCCATTTATAGGCTACAGGCTTCTCAGATTGAATGTTCCCCTGAACTTGACTGTGGGCTAAGCAGATAAGGACAAGACTGAAAACAAGATAATGTGGAAAGAAAAGAGATTATGGAAAGGTCAAAAGATTAGCTGGGGGATAAATGAAAGAGGAAAATATGGGGAAAGGTTAGAAAATGATACCAGGCAAGAAAGATAAATCAAGTGAGCTCGAGGAGGAGTGAACCAGGGAGGGGAGTAAGCCGGGGACCTGGGGAATTGGCTGCAGGAGAGGTGAGGAATACAAAGTTGCTTAGGAATAAAAATGCAGGAAAACAAAAGAACTGGCAATCTCAATGAACAGAGCAAGAAATAAAATTAAAATATCAGACTAAATATCTCTAAGGCATCTCTGTCTGAAACTAACGAGAGCTGGTATGAAAAGATTTTCCTCCTCTTTTTTAGATCTGGTATTTTTGTGTTTCTATTGCCAAAAACACTGTTTTTCTTTGATTGAATTCTTCTGTGGCATTGTTTCAAAATCAGCATTTGTAATTAAACAGGATATATTCTACTTACCTGCTAAATTAAAAGTTTGAATTTGGGGGCGATGAAGATCTCATAGAAACTTTTAATGTTCTGTTTGAGAATGATAATACTTCTTATGTGTAAAACATAATGTTAAATTTTAAAAAATAACCATGACTAGAATCTATGTAAGCAGTTCAGTATACAGGATAGTGAGATTTTTCTCCATTGGGCCTATTTAAAAAGAACCTTTGTCTATAATAGATTTATCTGGCCTCAAGGTTCTTCAGAAATGGTTTCCACGCAAGCCTGGCAGCACCCGGCAATTGATAGCCAAAACCAAAATAAGACCCATTCAGATTGAGGCTCTATGTTCCTGACAAAGCCCTTGGGCTCTACTAGCAGAGACAGGACATAGGAGATAGTTGGGGCCCGCCCGAAATCATGATGAACGGAAGACAATAACAGTGATGTGTAAAACACACATACATACCCAAATTCACAAGGCACAGATCATATTACAATGAAGTATATGCATCCCGGAAGAGAGCTAGATTGCCATATAGCACCATACGCGCATTACAAATACACATTTATTGATTGGTAGCTATTCAATTCAGGGTGGTGCTAGGTGGTGAACTCAACAGTCTCTTTTTTCACTGTACTTGCATTCAAAGATGACAGAAAAAATTACACGACGAAGTATAATTGTGATGACAAAAGGCACAAAAAGAAGAGAGAAGAAATAAAATGTGTGAAATCCATCCAGGGAGGGTAGTTCATAAAACATGGAAGCACTTTTGTTTACTTGCCTCAAATTCCATTCTGAAGGAATCTCTTAGAAGAGTTCCCTCAGAATGGAATTTCATCCCTTCTGCATGTGGAATGGGCAGAGACCGAAATAGGTCTTGAACGTATTGAAACAACCCTGGAGACCCAAAAATACACAGCAGAAACACTCTCTGCATTTCTATATTTATCACAGTTCTATTCACAATAGCCAGAATCTGGAAACAACCTAAATGCACAAGAACAGAAGACTGGCTAAAGATACTATGGTACATCTACACAATGGAATATTATGCAGCTGTCAGAAAAGACAAAATCATGAAATTTACCTGCAAATGGATGGACATGGAGATTATTATGCTGAGTGAAATTAGAAGGAAAAGGTCAGATAAAATAGAATGACTGCACTCATTAATGGGATATAAACATATACCAGTGTTCTACTAATTGTGAAAATGGTAATACCAGACAAGAATTCGCATTGAATTTACCCAAGGAGATTTACATGATAAACCCTAAATGTTCTGTAGGGAAAGCCACAATGTGGAAGAGAAGAGAGAGAGAGAGAGAGAGAGAGAGAGAGAGAGAGAGAGGAGAGAGAGAGAGAGAGAGAGAGAGAGAGAGAGAGAAGAAAGGAAAAGTGCCTGCTATAGAGGTAGACTAGGGGAGGTGAGAGGGAATGTGGGGACATTGGTGGTGGGAATGGTCACTGATGGGGGGATGGGTGCTGGAACACTGTACGACTGAAACCCAAACATGAACATCTTTGTAATTGTATATTACATGGTGGTATAATAAAAACATTTTAATAAAAGACAAAGGCTACCAGGGACGATTGAAAATAAAAGCGCATGCTATATAATAGAGATCCCCTTTTGTTACCCTGAAGCTGAACCTTCAAGAATATCTTCATTACTTTACCAGAGTCTGACGAAACATTTTTTGGGGGAATGAAGAGAACTGCTTGATAGATATGATTTTGATAGAAAATCATATCTATCCATAGGCTGCATCTGCTATGAGAAGGAACAATGCAAGAGAGGACAATATGACAAGTTTGACAACTATTTATTCAGCACCTGCTTTGTCCCGTTCCAGGGGAAGTGCTAGGGCTACGATGGTAAATGAATCTGTCCATGAGACGAAAAGGCACATGCTTTATGAAACTTGAATAGAAAAATATTTGATTTCTGTTTCAATCCATCATTTAAGGATGTAAGACTTTTGAAATAAAAGGAAATGAGAGAAACTAAATTCAGATAGGGAGAGAATCTAAGTCCCTTTAATTAAATGTATGACAGAAATGTGTGTCTGCTATTATGCTAAACAATTTATATGCCATATCTTGTTTTATACTAATGTCCAGTATTGGGGCTAGGTTTTTTTAGCTTTATTCTATAGACCAGCAGTTTTTAACCAGAGTATATGACTTTGCGTGTCTACCATAGACTATTACAAGGGGGGAGGCAGTTAATACTTGTGAACAGTGGGCTCTGGCTAGGAATTAGTGGTAGGGCAGAGACAGCTACAGGAGAGAAACAAGTTAGAAGAGGACCACAGTTGAAAATGCTGAGAATCATTGGTATAGATCAGGAATTCTTCTGACTTAAAAGCCTAAATCAAAATTTCCCAAAGCATAGTTATTGAGTGGAAAATCTGAGACAAAATTCATATCTGTGTGATACCAAGGCCCATATGCTTTGGAAGAAAAACAACAACCGCTTTTCACTGAAATAACCACTGAGCTAAAGCCAGTCCAATCAGAGCCATTTTCCAGAGTTCAATGTAGTCTCTTAAAAGTAGAAATGAGTTAGTCATTTATTAGTTCTCCATTCAGGTCTTACTTTGAAAACGAAGATTTCATTTTTTTTGTTAAAAAATGACCTACTTGAAATCAGCTCTATGGGCAATGCTATCCATTATATATATATATATATATATAATATAATGGATATATATTATATAATATATATGGATATATATATATATATATATAATATAATATATTATATATAATGGATAGCATATGTCCATTATATATGCATATATATGTATATATATTGAGATATATATGTCTGTTTATTCATATATAGCTCATGATATATATGTTTGTTTATTCATTTGTATTTATATATGATATATAGTGAGATATATATGTCTATTTGTTTATATATATCCATGATATATATATATATATATATTACAGTATATTCATGGAGCATTTTTCAGAATGCACTTAATCAGGCAAGTATGTGGCTGTTGATTACCATACTAACCAGAAATTCAACTAGATTTTTCACTTAGATGTTTTGGTGCCGTGTTGGCATAGCACATCTTTGTAATCAATAATGCAAAGTGAGGGGCCGGAGCGATAGCCCAGTGGGTAAGGCATTTGCCTTGCACGCGCCGGCCTATGCTGGCCCGGGTTCGATCCCCGGCATCCCATATGGTCCCCTGAGCACCGCCAGGAGTGATTCCTGAGTGCACAGCCAAGAGTAACCCCTGAGCATCACCAGGTGTGACCCAAAAAAGCAAAAACAAATAATAATAATAATGCAAAGTGAGTTTGTAACAACAAGGAGTGTGTAATTGTGCCACATGTGCACCACATTTATGAAATTTGACTAGTTTGTTTGCAAAGATATTTTTTGTGTTTGTGACAAACGCAGTGCTTATGTTTCAAAGGCAAAATAAGAAAGGGAGAGAGAAGAGAAACTATGGAAATGAGGGAGAGGAGGTGGAAAATAAATCAGTCTATCTGAATTTCCTTAACTTCTGTCTTACTACTTAACTCAATGTTCCTTCATCCTTGTCACTGACCCTAAGTGACTCCAAACCTGCGCCAAATTTCTCCTTTTGCATGCCAATAAAGTTAAATGAGGCAATTAGAAGCAACATGAATTTTATATAAAAAGTGATCTCTTCCCTAAAGAGAAGAAGCCAGCAGCAGAGAAGCTCTATCTTTTAGCTATTTTAATGACCGCTGGACTAAAATCACTCATTACTCTCAGGCACACTCAGTTTGGTTGACCTTGTGGAATGTCTATTTGATGGCTCTCAGAATCACTTATCCATGCAGTTTTGGTATTTCTGTGCTGTGTTAGCAATTCCAGTTTTGAACTAGATTTTACCTCAATATTTTAAATAGGTTCTGAATTTTCCTCTCTTCTTTCACAACAAAATATATAAAAAGGTTTAAGGAATAGTTGGGGGGCTGAAATAATAAACCTAATTTTTCAAAATATTCATAATAAGTTTTAATGTATAGTTATGAGGGTGCAGAAACTAAATTGTGGTTATCCTCCTGAAATTCCAGGACCCCTGAGAAACTTTCTTAATGTAATTCTGAGAATTCTTAGCATATTCTTAGGATTCTCTCATTCAACTAATAAATGTTTCCCACCACTAAATGACTTACTTTTGGCTTTTTCTTCCACCTTCTTATCAATAATTAGAAAGTCATTGGCATCTATTCAGAAATAAAAATTCATTTATATTTTAATTTTAATTATTTTCAGGTTTTCACAACCCCGTCCATTTTTATCACCTTTTAAAAATTTTATTGGTTAATTATTATTTCTCTGGTACTGTGATATATGCGCATATATTACCTACTATAATCTTCACAGAAAGACTATTAGCTAAATACAGTGTTTCTACTTTATAGATACACATATAATAAATCAGCTACCTGGGGCCCAGCAACTAGGAAATGGCAGAACTGGGACATGGATATGTTTGTTTTATTAATTATTTATCTTATGTGTGAGCAGGTTGTACTATTTAACAATCCTCTCCCTATTCCCCCAAGTCTCCAGTCCATCATTCTGCTGTTTCTTTAATTTATATATATTATATTAAATTTATATACATTTAATTTATATATATTAATTATATAATTATATATAAATTATATTAAAATATGATATAATTATATTTAATTTATATATAATTAATTTATATATTATATTAATTTATATATATTATATTAGATTTATATATTTATATATAAATTAAAGAAACAGCAGAATGATGGACTGGAGACTATATATATATATATATATATTCAAATATATATATATATTTGAATGTGTGTGTGAGTGTGTGTGTGTGTGTGTGTTCATGATTGGGTTTCAGTAATATAATGTTCCAACACCCATTCCTTCTCCAGTGAATATTTTCCACCTCCAGTGACCCCAGTCCCAGCCAGACATTTTTATTTTCTCATTCTCTGATTTTTTAATTTATTTTTTTAAATTTAAAATAAAATAAAATAAAAATTCTTTTGCTTTTTTTGATCACACCGGCGATGCTCAGGGGTTACCCCTGGCTCTTTGCTCAGGTATTACTCCTGGCAGTGCTCAGGACACCTTATGGGATGCTGGGGATAGAATCAAACCTGTATCAGCCATGTGCTAAGCAGATGCCCTACCTGCTGTGCTATCTCTGGCCCATCACTCTCTGATTTTTTTATTTGCATTTCAAAATGACTAATGATTGGCCAGTTGGGTTTATTTTATCTATTCTCTTTGGTAAGGTATATCTGCATTTTGTCCATTAAAAATGGTAATTGTTGGGGCAAAGCACAGAGGGTAGTCGGCGGCCAACCCAGGTTCGAACCCCGGCATCAATATGGTTCTCTGAGCACCACTAGGAGTAATTCCAGAGTGCAGAGCAGGAGTAACCCCTGAGCATTGCTGAGTATGACCCAAAAAGTTAAAAAAAAAAGAAAGAAAGAAATTGTGTCGTATGTTTTCCTTTAATTTTGAAATTTCTTGTTCAGTTTGGTTACCAGTTCTTTACTGATATCTTTACTGATATCTCTCCCTCAGTCAGTGACTAATTTTTCACATGTTTATTAAAAGTTTTAGGGCCTGTGTCACAGTAGAGGAGTTGGGCATGGTTGCCTTGCATGCTGTCCATGTCAGTTCTATAAATATATGGTCCTAGATCTCACCCTTGAGCCTGCCATGTGTGGCCCAATACCCTTCCTCCAATAATTGATGATGATGATGATGATGATGTTGATGATGATGATGATGATGAAAACTAAAGTTTTAAGATTAGAAGTTTAACAATTGGTTTTTATTTTTTGGGTTATTATCTTTAAGGAATGGTTTGGATTTTGATGGCTTGGGTTATTATCTTTAAGGAACTGTTTGGATTTTGATGGCTATTGTAAATTTAGGGAACAAATTGGAGATGGTATTTAGTTTGACCTTTTTGCTATCATTATTATTTTGTAGTTTGTATCATTCGAATACTGTGCAAATTGTGAACTGATCATTCACATTACTATTATTTTATTTAAAGTCAGCACATTATTTAAAGTCTGTACAGCAGAGCCTGGCAAGCTACCCGTGTCATATTCAATATGCCAAGTATAGTAACAATGATGGACCTTATTCCCATTAGCTGACTGAATGGTTTGAGGCTCTTCGTGTTCCTGGAGCAAGCAGATGCCCTAGGGCTACACTAGCACACGTCAGGGATGAACAGAGATGTTACTGGTGCCCACTTAAACAAATCAATGAACAATGGGAAGACAAGTGACACAGGTGATATATATATATATATATATATATATATATATATATATGTATGTATGTATGCATATATACATATGTGTATATATCTGTAAATATCTATATACATACACACATGTTTGTGTATGGGTCTATAGCTCCACAGCTCGCCAGAGCTATACCTAGCAGAAGAGCTGATCACAAGCCCTGCTTGTCAGAGTCTCACCCTTCAGCAGTCTATTTCAAGCCCAGGAATGGCTGATCTCGAAACTCAGATACATGGGGCAGAGATGCTACTGCCTCTCCCTGTGCCCAGATGATCATGAGGTGCCCAGGAGGGAAGGCAGGTTCAAGCCCTGGCCTGCCATCCCAGCAGAGCCTCACAAGAAGCCAGAGGAACCTCCACAACATGACGGCCACCATTTTCAACATCTGGACTCCACAGCTCATCAGAGCTCCACCCAGCAGAAAAGCTGATCTTTCACCATCTTGGTTCATCAATAAATGCACGAGTTGAGAGGCTACTACAAGAGTATCCCAACTGCACAGCAGAGCTTGGCAAGCTACCTGTGTTGTATTTGGTATGCCAAAAACCAGTAACAATTATAGACCTCATTCCCATGACCTGAAGGAATTGTTTGAGGCTCTTCATGTTCCTGGAGCATGCAGATGACCTTGGGCTACACTAATATGTGACAGGACATATAGAAATGTTACTGGTGCCCACTCAAGCAAATCTATGTCAACGGGAAGACAAGTGATACAAGTGACACAAGTGATCTATACACATATACATATATTGGATTCTACAAATACATGATAGCATGCAATAATTTCTTTTACTGACTGATTTAGTTCATTTATTATAATTTCCTCCAATTTCATTAATGTCAGAAAAATCAGGATTTCTATTTTTAAAGATTAATTAATAATTGCCTTGTGTGGATATACTACATCTTATATCTGTTCTTCCATTTACCTACAGACATTTAGGTTGCTTCAACATTGTGGCTTATGTTGCTTTGAACAAGGCAACATGGAACTTTGTTTTAAGATAGTGTTCCATTCATATGGCTATCTATTGAGAGGTAGTTTTAGTGATATTATAGTACTTTTTATTCACAAGTTTTTGAGACCTTGCCATTCTTTTTACTGTACCAGTTCATATTTCCGCACAATTTTTTCTCTTCTTGATAGCATTTATTAGCTACTAAATTGTTTAGAATAGCCTTAAAAACAGTTACACTAAGGTGGTAGCTTATTGTGCTTTTGATTTGCTTTTATTTACTGGACGATTAGTGATACTGAGCACTGTTTCGTGTACCTGTCAACCATATCTTTAGTAAAGTGTCTATTCAGGTGGTTTGATTATTTTCGATTATTTTGTCATTTCATAGCATTGGTTGTATTAATTTATAGCATCGGTTGTAAATTTTGCAGGCAAAGTTTATTAGATCTGAAGTTTGTCAAGTTTGTCTATATTTCTCATAGGTTGCTTTATTGTTATGTTTATGGGTCAAATCTAGCAGTGCTTGGGGATTTGTGCTCACAAATCACTCCTTGCAAGTATTGAGGGGTTCACATAGGGTGCCAAGGAATCAAACCAGGTTGACCTCATGAAAGGCATGGCTCTGGCCTCCAAAGGTCATTTTTAAATTTTGTTCATTATTTTCTTCACTGTGCAAGGTATAATGTAATTTTGTGTGCTAGCAATGATTTTTCTTAAACTTTCTTTTCAGCATGTTTGCCAAGGAATTTAATTTTCTATTTTTTCCTCCTAGGAATTTTATAACTTTAGTTATTATATTCAAGTCTTAAACCCACTTTGAATTGATTTATATTTCAGTATTGTGCAATGAGTAGTCTGTTTTAAAAAACCGTTTCTTTAGTCTTTCAAATATATTAGTAGCACAGATTATCTTCCCCACATTGTTTATTTTTGACAGGTATGTTGAAAATTAATTAAATCTATAAGCATGGATTTATTTATAGTCTCTTTCTTCTGTTCTGAGGAGCATTTTTATGCCTGCCATAATATATTGATTATTAGAGCTTTGTAATATATTTTGAAACCAGGAAATGTGGTACTATCATATTTTTGTCATTTCTATAAAAGACTTCAGTATTTAGGGTCTTTTGTGCTTCCATCTTAGGGCTTTTTTTGTAAGAAGTGTCTTAAGTTTTTTTTTATTAAATTAAACATTTTATTATACCACCGTGAGATATACAATTACAACGTTGTTCATGTTTGGAGGTTTCGTCACATAGTGTTCCAGCACCCGCCCTCCACCAATGCCCATTTCCCACCACCAATGTCCCCAATTCCCTCCCCCTCCCATAGCCTGCCTAAATGACAGGTCCTTTATGTCTTTTCTCTCTCCCTCTCTCTCCCTTCCTTCTCCTACACATTGTGGGTTGCACTACATACACTTGGAAGCCATCATGTGCATTTTTTGGCCTGTATTTAATGCTCAGTTCTATGTTGTATCAGCCCTTTCGACATTTATTCACACATGTTCTTAAGGTTTTTTTTAATAGGCATTACATTGAATCTATATGTAGCTTTGGGTATGAATATTTGACTAACAGCAATTCTTCCTGTTCATAAATAGGCAATATTTTTTACTTCTTTGAGTCTCCAGAGTTTTTTTTTTATAGTTTTTAGTGTACACTTTTTTTTACATACTTCCTTAAATTTGATAGGAAAGGGAGAGGAGAGTAGGAAATTAAAGAAGATGAAAAAGGGTATCTTGAACAAGAATTTTATTTCTATAATTCTGTAAACCTGAAATAGGATGAAAGTATGCTTGTGATCCAGAGAAGTCTCTTTTTGGTATTCAGATAGTCATTAGTAGTACTTTTTATATGATGGAAAATAAACTCTCTTGTGTCTTTTGTTATAGGGAACTGATCCTCTTTATGAGGATGAAGATCTTATTACCTCCCAAATCCACTTCTCACACCATCATATTATTTTCTTTTTAAATTTTTGCTTATGAATTTTGGAGGCATGAAATATTTAGTTCATAATAGTAAACACTGTGAATAACAATTGCTCTAGTTCTACATATCTACTAACATGAGAAACTGTCCCCTGAAATTCCAGAAGAGAAATAGAATTTGATAAACTCAACCTACTGGTAAGTTGTATAGTTCCTGAAACAAAGAAAATATGCAGAAACATATGATTATCCAGAATATAAGAATACAATTACAGAACTTGTAAAGAAGTATCAGAGTGATCATTTAAGAATTCCTTTGTTTGTAAAATAGTGGAATAAACCATTTTGGCTACCTACATGATTTATTCGTTTTAATCTTAAGTTTGACCTTATTTTTTAAGATAGAATACAAAAAATAGGTCTAGGTTCTAATCTTGTAAAAACATTATTAGCAAGAACATTTAGCATGGAAAGATAAATTTGTTGTATTGTATAATTAAGAATTATTGAGGTTGTGAATATGAGTTTTTCAAATGGTACAAACAGTAGTATTTTAAATGCTCATTCCCTAGCAATTATATCACTATAGGCTCTACCTTTGTTTTGATCATTTTTTGGCTCCAAAAAAATTTTTCTTTTTGTTCTGTTATTCTATATTTTACTTCATTGATGTAGGGCTTGACTGCCTGTTACAAAAGCCCGTTTTCAAAGCTTAAGTGAAAACAATGTTCAACACCTACACACTTGGTCCCACTGAGCAGTTTCTCTTCTTGCAATTAATCTAAAGGGAGTTGAATTGCATTGTTTCTCTACTCATAAAGGCTATTTTAATAAATAAGAAACTATGCTTGGAATTATGCTCTAAAGAATCACAGTTTCAAACATTTACGTTTTTCTTTCTAGGTATAGGATTAAACATATTTTCTCTTATTTGACTATACTGCTAAGTCTCTACTGAAAGAATATATTATACTCTATACTTAATATTTCTGTATATTCTACTTATCTATCTAGTCATATATACAAGTCAGCTGTGCATTTCTCTTTTCATTTGAACATCCCTCTATTCTTATTTTTTCCATGTGATATTTTCCATATGATTTTCCATATGATAGAATTGGAATAATAGGTAGTTATAGATACATAATCGTTATATGTATGCTTACAAGATTTTAGGATAGCAGCAGTTTGCTTTGTGATGATTTAACCTGAATAAACCACTGTGTTTAGTTTTATTAGTTTGCTTCTCCCTAACCCTTTAAAATTGGGATAGTTATTCCAAATAAACATAGTACTTGATATCGCTATAGAAAATATATTGACTTTAGATTGCCTTAGTTATTCATTTTGTTAGTATCAAAAAAAGTTCGTACTGATTAGTGTTCTCTGAGGACTTGCTTATATGTCACAAAGATTTGAATAGCATTGAAGGTTGTCTCTTGAATCCCAATGAAAATCTAGATAATTTTCTTAGGACTCAGTCATTCTAAACACACACAAAAAATGATTCATTATAATCACCAACATCAAAGAATCTAAAAATGAATAATATTATCAATGATAAACTGTCTTGATACTTAGTTATGAGGCGGTTTTGCCTGCAGTAACTGGTATTATCACAAGTATCTGTACGGCAGATAGGAAAAAGAGACTGTTTTTTTCTCTTGCTAATTGAAATCATAAACCTTGATAATGGGTTAAAATTGACTTTTCTAATATTGCTGATATAGTTAGCATTTTAGCCTTCTGGTAGTGAAGAAATTCCCACTTTTTATTCTGGTAGGAGGAACCTCGGCAGTGCTCAGGGGTTCCTCCTGGTTCTGCACTCAGGAATTACTCCTGGCGGTGCTCAGGGGACCATATGGGATGCCGGGATCGAGCCCTGGCTGGCACTGGTGGCTGCGTGCAAGGCAAACGCCCTACCTGCTGGGCTATTGCTCCGCCCCGAAAAAAAGACATTTTCTGAAGATACAATGATACCAGCCAGTTATTACACAGTTAACTTAGCTATCATGCAAGTACAGAATTCATAACTAACTTATGAAATTACAGAACTCATGGAGTGCTACTTACTCAATGAATTTTAAAGTATCTCTTCCTTCTTATTCTGGTGTTCATGGAATATCTCTTCCCTTTATTCTCAATGAAAGAACAGAAGTATAAAAGCATCTGATTGTCCTAATAGTATTAAGTTTCACTTCTTGTTTGAAGGTAGGAAAAGTTAACTATAGTCTATAATAGTTTACAAACATTTAGGGATCGGGTGCATCAAATTGCCAAAAATAAAAAGATCAAACACATAAAAATAAAGACTTGGATGTTTTCCTTCCTTTTTCCTGTCAATATTCTAAACACGAGAATTTGACTGCTTTATATCAGTGTATGTTACTGACAAAAAAGTAGGCCTCGTGGATAATTCCACCAAATGTGAGGTGATTTTCATAAAGATATTTAAGCTTTACCATCTCCCTGATTAGAATAGATTCTCAAGTTTTGTTCTATGAATTACTCAGTTTCTATAATCAATAATGACACAAAGCTTTAATTTACAGAACTTTTGTTCTCACAGAAATTTTTTTTTGGCTTGTCAAATAAATCACTGCTCCAAAGATATATTTTTGCAAAGCATTTGTGTTATAGATTTTGTGTTTATACATCCATAAACATGATTTACTCTTTCTTATTAGTGTACAAACATTTTTTTTAAAAAGCAAAAAATATAATTTGTGTTCCTTATAAAGAAGCAACTTGGACTTCTCAAAGAATAAAAAATGGGAATTTCTTCACTACCAGAAGGTTAAAATGCTAACTATATCAGCAATATTAGAAAAGTCCATTTTAACCCAAGTTATCAAGGTTTATGATTTCAATTAGCAAAGTGTGCACTTTGAGAAGGTCGTAGGAATCAGAGATATGCCAAGCCCACTTGATGAGAAGGGAATAGTCTTTCTGGATCATTAAGGGAATCCCTGTGAAACTACCTATGAACCAATGAGGTAACCTGTCTTGCATC
This sequence comes from Cryptotis parvus, assembly GCA_021461705.1. Classification (NCBI taxonomy): domain Eukaryota; kingdom Metazoa; phylum Chordata; class Mammalia; order Eulipotyphla; family Soricidae; genus Cryptotis; species Cryptotis parvus. The sequence continues at coordinate 59,016 of JAJIBD010008014.1, forward strand.
CTTTTTCTCCCTAAGTTTTACTAAGCACATGTTCCTTTTTTAATTTTTTAAAAATATGGTTTAAAAGACTTTAATGAAAATATGGTTTAAAATTTAATGAAAGATGATAGTTTAGGATACTCTGGTATCTTCTAAAAATTTTTTTCAGGTTGGTTAGTCAGTAGAAATTCATGTTCAAAATAATTGTAAGTCCAAGAATTTGTGGAGCCTGAAAATAAAGAACTTGTTTAAAAAACTTGTAGGATATGGTCGACTCAAGGGAGGAAACTTGTTTCTAATGCTTCTTAGTTGTATTGAGTTCTGAAACAGGTTTTGTTCACTATTTTTATTATATGTAGGGAAAAATCTTATACTTCATTATTTTATTAATTTCAAGGACTTTCCCCAACTTTACTGCGGAGCCTTATCCAGCGTCTCTCCACCCCCCACCAATTTGTTTCCTTTAAGGAAAAATCTGATGGAAGTTTATTACTAATATGTATGCTTCCTGCTTCCATAGGAGAGGAACAGAACTTCCTGCATGATTTCGATGCTATCATAAATTCCTTAGCTAAGACAAACTTTGAGGAAAATGGAGGTTAGTTATTATTACAGAAGGAACAGTAAACAATAGGTATATTTAAATAATGCCTTCGCCTGGTAGAAGAAATGAGAGTAGGTAGTCATGAAACAGTAAGGGGGGCATCCTACGAGAGAGAAGTTTGCATGTAAATCTTATTCAAAGTCAACCCTCAATAACCTTTCAGATTCACTCCCATAAAATAAATCTTTGGCCAAAGATATGTTTTCGGGTGATATCTTTTCTTCCCTTTAGCAGCAAAATTTTCTGGCAGTCACATTCACATCTTTTCCTTTTTTTCAAATTCAAAAGTTAGTTAATACTTCAAGTGTAGCTTACCTATTTCAAGTACAGCTAGAGGCTGGAAGTTTATCAATTGTACTATATTGTCTTCCTTTTGCATTGTTTCCACTGGAGTACATATAAAACTGGTTATATATAATGAGTTCTATAAATCTGGAGTAAAAGTGAATGTGTATACTCTGGAATAAGATAATAAACTGATTATCTGAATGGTTATTGGGCTAATAGCAGAGTAGGATCATGTATAATAAATAGTGCAGAATTTGCTCATCCGATCATTAATTAAACTGCAATTGATGGTTAAAATGATCATGGTACTATTATTTTGTAGAAAACAAGATCTGGTTCATGTCTTTAGAATAACTGAACTTCTAAATGTGCTGTCTATTTTCAGAGCACTGGTATTTTTTTGTCACATGAGGATGTTTTTGGGTGAGCAGCCAATTAACTATCTTCCTTTCTGCTAGCCCAACATTATCACCATCGCTATAAAACTGAAGAAGTTGTTAAATTTTATTCTCTTGTGTATATTACTGTTTAAAAACAAATGGTGATCCTCCCCCCATGCCCTCACACCCAAGTTGAAAATAATATGAAATGAATGTTGAAAATGGACTACTTTTATATAATTGGTTTGAATATTTCCTCAAATTCATGCAATTTGTATATAAGTGTGTCGGGGTAAAGAAGAAGTCCTGTTGACAAGATCAGACATACTTTTTTCTGACACCCCCAAAATAGATGTGCTCCTTTTAGTATCTAGGTCATTCAAAGGAGAAAAAATATTTCTCAATAATGGCAAACTGGAACTCTTGGAGTTACAAAGGACTGTTTTTCATTGATATTCAAATTTGGCTACTAATTACTTTGTTTGTATATGTTACTTCTATACTTTCATGTCCTAATATAAAAATGGAAATTATATAGTAAGTGATTTATAGTGCTATTATGACCAAGCAATAATAAAACACCTAGGAAAGATTTGCCCAAAGTATTTAATATTATTATTTTTAAATTTTCACTCATATTCTGCATGCAAATTTATATAAAATTAATAAAAATATGTATTTTCTATCATACCCTCAAAAGAAAGGATAAACATATGAACCTGTGTTTATGAATGCACATATCTGTATATTCATATATCTAGGTATACAGATTTTCCTCTCATTTCTGTAGTTCAATGTTGCATTAACTTTCTGGAACTGCTGCAATAAATTCCTACAACTTGGTGGCTTCAAACAACAGAAATTTATTTTATGCATAGTTCTAGAGATCAGAGGTTCCCATTAGGACAGAGAATTACACCTTGCTCCTTCCATATTCTGTGGATGCAGGCATTTTGATTTATGGCCACCTTATGCCAAATTGTATGTTCATTGTCACACCACCTCCAGTGTGTCTCATTTGTCTCAGCCTTAGTTCAATATGCACATTCCTGATGGTATTTATAGCCCATCAGAATAATCACCTAATCTCAAGAACCTTGGTGTAAGCACACCTTAACCTCTTTATGTTGCAAGGTAACGGTGATAGATTTCAAGGATAACTAACTGATGTTTTGGGGGGGGTGTAAGTGGACAAAAGCCAATCAACTCACAACTGCTCTCAATGTACTCAAAGCTACTTTGATAGCTTGCGTCTATTTGTTGTAGTCATCTAACATAACACAAAAGAAACATTGTTCATTCTTTGTGTTCAAGAGAGCATCACAACAGTCTTCCATCTTTAGGAAAATTCAGTGTTACTTTATTCTTAGATGCTAGCAGGATCAAAGCTTAAAACCAAAGGAAAATATAGCTCGTATACTCATTTTTTTCTTAGTCTATTTCTTCCCTGTAGGTAGATTTTCTTTCCAGCAGTCTTGATCATAGAATTTAGTACTACTCTTCCTTTTTCTTTATTCAAATTATATTAAATGGGATGTACACACATATCTTCCTTCCGCTCTTTCTATTTCTCTCTTCCTTCCTTACTTTCTTTCTTTTCCTTCCCTTCCTTTCTTCCTTTCTTTTTTTCTTCTTCTTCTTCTCCTCCTTCTTCTTCTTCTTCTTCCTCTCTCTTTCTTTTCTTTTTTCCTTCCTTCCTTCGTTCTTTTTTCTTTCCTCCTTTCTTGGCATTGGGGTGGGTGTGATTTTATATTTTTTAATGCAAAGTACCTGTATCATTCTTTTAAGACATATTGCTGTACTGTAATTGAAATATTAAAGAGAAAATAATTTCTAAGAAGTGCACAGAGACCAGAGATAAGATGTAAAAACACTTCTAGTATCACAGAGGAGACTGAGTGAGGCCTCTGGACACCCTCAATACATTTTGCACTTGATAAATAACGGAGCCTCTGGGGGCCTGGAGTATGAGAACTCACCAAAGCAGTGCAGAGGCTATTTTATTACATAAAAGTTAAGCCGTATTTGAGTAGCCTACATTCTCCCAGACCTCCATTTTCTCATGACTCCATAATCTCTCTCAGCATTATTTGAGGGTTATTGTTTCAAGGCTCTCTGGAATATTCGGCCAAGTCTGTGGCATGTGAATGAACAAGAAAGCTCTAGATGGAAGAACTGCCAAAATATCACTCCCTGAAGTCCTGGACAATATCAGAGCATTTGAAAGATTGTTATTAAACATATCGCTTACTAAAACTCAAGGAATTTTCTCCCCCAAGATTCATGATATGATTTTTCTCTTGGAGTTTATTTCCTCTCTTTTTCCATCAACCCCACCCCACCCACCCCAGGTGTTTTCTACTGAAAGAGAAAAATCGATACTCAATGGAGTGTAGAAACTCTTTGCAGAGACATTGAGGACAGGACTCAGTGCTCTCATCTTATACAGGGGATTCGTGCAAACAGGAGAAGAGGCTAGTCTCGCTGCTCCTTCATGCTTGTTCCCCTGCAGTCTCTGTTTTTCATAAAGGTAGGAAGTGTCGTGATCATTTCATGATACATTTTTACATATCTGTATTAGTTTGGGAGTAATCCTAAGACTTAAGTTAAGTAGGACTATTTATAGAGGAGCTTTGAAATCAGAGCAGCTCCAACCTTGTATATATTACATACTCATTAAATGTCAATTGAATAGGCTGGTGAATAATGTATGATTCATGGAGGCTTGCCTCAGTTTTGTCTTGAGTCTCACATTCTTCATTAATATGGAGCAGGGCAGCATTACACAAACTAGGGCAGGGGGAAGAAATTCTCTGCTTTATCACATCTGTTAATGGATGAAAAGGGGGATGATTAGCCAAGCCACCACCCCCCACATCAGAAGGTACCGAGACTTGGCACCAGATACTCAGAATAACAAGTCAGATTCCTCTGCATTCAGAAAGGAGCCCGGTGAGTTCTTGGGAAGACAACGATGGGTATTAAAGTAAAAGAAGGAAGAAATAAATGAAAGCAGGATTTTTTCTTCTCCCCAGCAGAAGGATCTATGAGGAATCAGGATGTCTGTAGCGCCTTATTTCAGCTTGTCATGACTCAGCAAAGAGCTGGAAGTCTCTGTGGGATGCTGAGGCAGAAAGCCAGGCCATGTGGGCCCAGGCCAGCATACAGAGGGAAGGAGAGGACTACCATTTGGTCAGGCTGCAGGTTCCCAGCACTCACACCATGCGTACCAGATTCTGTATTGATGGCTAAACAGCTATTTTAGGACCCCTCCTGCTCGTGAAACCACGATCCTCTTGTACTGACTGTGCCAGTGCAGGAAGTTGGTGGGGCTTTTCTTGATAGAAAAATCTCAGCTTAAATAGGAGAGAGAAAATATTGCAACAACCCCAGAGAGTATACGGCCAATTGTGTTGATTTCCAGGGCCTCTTTCCGTAATGTCCATTGAGGGCAGTTATATCGCCAAAGGGGTGGTGAGGACCTGGAGTAGGGTGGTCTTAAGTCCAGATAGTTGCAAAGACTTTTTCTGCAAGTCCCACAATCTCTTAGGGAGATTCATAGACACATAACCTGCCATCCCTTGTTGGATGACAGGCTTAGCTAGTTAGGGTGCTTTTTGCTATTTTACCCACTCACAGCTTAATCTACTTACATGTTCTTAAGCCAAGGTTCATTCTAATGAGATCTTTCTTCTATGTAAACACTGAGAGAGGGTGTGGCAGTTACAGAAGTCACCTTGACTCTGAATAACTTCTGACTTATTATACATCTACTAAGACTTCTATGTTTTCTAGATTGGGCACAGCTCCTCTTTATACCCACTGCACCCAGCGTGGGACAGTTAGAATTTACCAGGAGACTACCACCCTGGCTACACTGAGACAATAGGAAGATTATAGGAAGGATAGAGCTGCTACTGGCTCTCACTGTGCCCAGCCGCTCATGAGGTGCCGGGAGGGATGGCAGGTTCTAGCCCTGGCCCGCCACCCCAGCAGAGCCTCACAACAAGCCATACGATGCCCCACTCCATGAGGACCTTCATTTTCCATATCCGGACTTCCTCCAAATCAGAACTCCACCCAGTAGACCAGCCTATCACAGCCCGGCTCGCGAGGCGGCTTGCGCATGTGTTTCATCAAAAAAGCTGGATTTTGAGATGACTACAAGAGTATGCTACCCGCACGGCAGAGCCTGGCAAGCTACCCGTGTCATATTTGATATGCCAGATACCAGTAACAATTATAGACCTCATTCCCATGACCTGATGGAATGGTTTGAGGCTCTTTATGTTCCTGGAGCAAGCTGGTGCCCTTGGGCTCTACTTGCATGAGACAGGTCACATGGAGATATTACTGGTGTCCGCTCTAGCAAATCGATGATGAACGGGAAGACAGTGATACGTGATAGGAAGGATCATACTAGTTTGCTCTCAAGCAGGTAAGTGTGATCCTTTCAGTATATAGAGAACAAAATACTCAGAATCATCCTGGTGCAGATAATAAATAAGGACCTTGTGGGTAGCATCTAGACTACATGAAGCCCATGAAATTAAGATGTATTACATTATATCAGCCCCCTCCCTCTCTCTCCAGTGCTTTACATAAGAGATAATCTCAGAAGAAGGAATTAGTCCTTGTTGTAACCTTTTGTTTATGCCTATAATAGGGTGTGGCACCATCCTTCTACAAGCTGTTTAGGGTTCTTTGTTGACAGGACACTCTCTGACCACAGATAGGATTACTTTGGTGTATATAAGGGGACTGACTTGAGGCACTTGGGGTCTTCTCCTTTTCCCCTTCTTTTGGGTAGTACTCCTCTCAGGTAAGATCCTCTCTCTTTGGTGGGAGACTTGGGCTCTCTTGTATAGTCTAAGTTCTGACCAGAGCTAGAGTTCTTTCATTATATTGGATTGCAGTGGTAGAGCTTTTGTCCTATTAAAAGCCTTTTTGGATGTGCCAGACTCATTAGTTTTCATCTGTTCCCCTGCGGCCTTGGAGATAAAAGAGAACTTCTGTCCTGATACTGTCAGGGACCCTGGAGGCTCCTCGACAATCTCTCCATCTCCCTCTCTCTTAAAACTAAATAAAGCACCTGTCATAGAGGCAGCTTGGAGCTGGGGGGTGGGGGGAGGAAACTGGGGCATTGGTGGTGGGAAATGTGCACTGGTCAAGGAATGGGTGCTGGAACACTGTACGATGAAACCCAATCATGGACAGTTTTGTGATTGTCTATCTCAATGTGTTTTAGTAATAAATTAATTTAATTTAAGAAAAAAAACTAAACAAATTAAGATGGGAAAACAGATCGGATGCTGTTTGTTGTTGTTATTGTTGGGTTTTTAGTATTATTTCATTTCTAACTCATGGCCTGCCCACAGTATTAGAAAGATGACTTAAGTGACAGGTACTTACAGGTACTTACAGTACTTACGTATGATATTATGTCTAAATATCAGAAAATCTCCCATGAATAGGATACAGCTGGAGAGAACACAAGAAATTAACAAACATGGAGCAGTAAAACAAGCTTTCAAATCTTAGCACTGCCTTCTAGCGTTGCACATTGTGACTTTAGATCTCAGAGAAAAGGAGCCATGATACAGATGCATCCTGGAAAATTTTTCTGTTGATATTCAGAGCAGAACGTGTGAAACAGATCAGGGGGCTCTTAGAAAGGCTCTCTTGAGCCAGAAATGGAGTCATGAATATTAAGGAAGAATTTCATTGGAGGTTTTGGGGGTTTTGTTTGATTTATTTAGGTACAGTGATATTTCAAAGCTTTTAAGAATGAATTTTTCGGCATTCAGCGTTCCACATCCAGCACCAATATTGGATCTTTCCACTGGGGTCTTATGCTTTGTCTGATTCTGGGGTTGCTGTATGGTGGGAGTCACATAATAAAGTTGCCTTTGAGAGTGAGGAGACGATAGCAAAGAGAAGGTAGCAAAGAGATTCGGGGTCTGATACCTTTTCCTGTGTCCTTTCTGCACATCGGTTTACAAATATAGCCTGAAGTTAGTCCTGCATGGAGCTAAATAGGTACTTCTTGTTTTCAATTAGTCAGCACAGACTGCAGTGATGAGATACTATTGGCTGAGTGACCTCAACAACATATACTTGTTTTCTCACTCTTTTGGAGGCCAGAAGTTCAACATGAAGGTGCTGGCAAATTCAGCTCTTAATGAGATCTTTGTTCCTGAGTTCCAGACAGCTGCCTTCTTACTGTGTCCTTACTGGACCTTTCCCTCTGTGCCTGTGAAGAAAGAGTTTGGAGTCTCTTAGTTTTCTCACAAGGACACAGGTCCTATAAGATTAAGGCCCTACCCTTAGGACATACCTCTTTTATCTTAATTACCTCCTTAAAGACCTTATCTTCAACTAAATGCATGATGTGGATTAATACTTCAGCAAATGGATTTTAGCTGGGTGGTGCTACTTCCTCCTTAACACTCACTAACTTAATTCTGTTTTTCATAGAGGTAGAAAATCATTTCTCAGATGACATCTGAGAAAACTAGAACTTAATGTAATAATCCCCAAATAGAACTTGGAGGCAAGAAAGAAAAAAAATTATGACTTCTATGCATATATATATAGTTTTTTTAAGGCACCCACGTACAGACTTTAAAATTTTATTTGATAGCAACTATGAGAAAGAAATTATAGGAATATTATTTTCTCTATTTGCCAAAAAAGAAACCTTGGGAGATGATAGGGAGGGTATAAAGTGAGTTGCTTAAATAAGTCCAAGAACTCAGAGGACTTGGGATCTCCAAATAGACTCGCCATAGAAATCTCGTGGTCCCGTGACAGTCATCTTCCTTTACAAGCTGACAGGAAACATTTTTCAGATCTACCACAGTGACGCAACAGGACAAATATCAATAGTAATCCCAGACACCAGCAGTTATTTTTAAAAAGTAATATGAAGTCATGCCCCAAAAGGTTGAGACTCTGTAAGTTATTTCATTCTTGATATAATTTCATTCTCAAAATATTTTCTGGGCACAGTTCCCCAGGAAAGTTAATGGTGAAAAAAATACCCTGGAGGAAGATAAAAACTTTAGTGTGAGATCTGTTGTATTTTTTTTAAATGTAAAAATGAGTAAAGCACAAACAGAAACAGGAAAATTGAGCATCTGAGGTAAAGGTGGGGGCAGGGGAGATTCTTACACAGGGTTTTCCGTTGATCTATATCTCATCAGGACCCAGGCCAATAAGTATTGTTTGGAACATTCCCAGGGATGAGTTGCTGCTTCTCTGGAACTTCATGGAAATTCATCCCTGTAAAAAGTTGCTCTCAGGTTTTAATTGAAGCCAATTCAGCTTCATTGACACATTCTTCCTTGCTTCCTCTTCCTGGATCATTGACTACTACTTTAGAGTTAATATACATGGATTCTAGAAAATGCACACACACACACCCAAAATTAGGAAGATAAACTAGTGTTAGTCTGGATGCCTGTGGAAGAGGCAAATCCATTTTTTAAATTTGTTTTGTTTTTTGTTTCAGGGCCCATATAGAGTGAGCTCAGGGCTTACTCCTGGCTATCTTCAGGGACATATCAAGGGCTGTGACTTGAAGTGGTGTTGCCCAAATTCACAAGAGAGTATTAGCGGCTATACTATCCCTCCCCACCCGTCTCTTTTCTTTTTGATTATCGATTCTCTATTTTATGGTCCTATCTCAACACCCTACAAATTCTGTTGCACAGAATAGACTGAGTTTATATTCTCTGTGCAGTATTTTCCTCTTCACATTCATTACCTTTGTTTTTGTTTTGGCTTTGCTTTCCCTTTATCTGTATGGTATTAGTATGAATATAAGGAAACAGTGTAGGAATGATTCATTGACATAATTATATAGGGTATTGTAATATCACTAGAAAGAATATATATTTAACAAACTAGGAGAGTTCCGTGGTTAATGCATGCCTGGACATTGATTTGACTCCTAGCACATGGAGTCTCTGAGCCTCTAAAAGTATATCCCTAGAGGTCCCCAAGCACTGTTTAAGCAAAATCTCCCTAGGGGAAAAATGTATTTAAGAAAACATTGTATTACAGATGATCTCTGTTCAATCTGTTCATACGTATCCATTTTTTTTATTGAGTGTTGAAAACCTTGGAATGAAGTTTAGTTCTATTGTAAATCTATATCTGTGGTTACTCTTCAAATAATTGACCAGATATACAGGATCCTTTGAAATTACATATCGTATAGAATGCTACCCTACCAACGTTGCCTGTTCAGGAAAATGTGCTCAGTTTAAAGGCAATGATTCTTGCACTGGTGAGATAGCAAATGGCTTAAAGTGCTTGTCTTGCATACAGCTGACCCCATGCATAGCATGAGTACAACATGTTCTCTCTAAACTCTCAGCAATGATCTTTAGACAGAGAGCAGGTATAAGCGTGGAGCAGGTATAAGCCATGTGAGATATGGCTCCAAACCAGAAACAAATCAACAAATCAGAAAAATAAAGATAAAGCTAGTTCCTGAGCATGTGCTATCAACCTGGCCGGTCCCTGGTTGGCTGTTTTATACCCACCCTTTCACTTCTTGCTCACATTATTCAGTTACGTGAACTAGAGGAAACTGAAACTAGATGAGGTAATTGTTCTGCTCACAATTACCTAGTTGGAGACTAGAGTTAGAGCAAAGGACTTGTGACCACCAAATCCTATACTTTGACCAGACATTGAACTTTTGTTTCCCCCAAAGGTGTTTCATTGTCTTTTCCAGGGCAGCATTTACAAACCAATAGTCCTTCCTCCAAGCAGTAACTTTCCAATGGCTTTGGGCAAGTAGCTGTTTTCACACTAACTCTACCAACTTCCTTTGAAATACTTGTAACCTTTGTTCATCATTTCTACAATGCAAATGAAGTAATTAATCTGTAGAAGGCTTTGAAAAGCAAGTTGTAATTAAAATTTCAACAGTGGTGCTCTGTTGTTTTTTATCCTGGAGCATGTGATCAGTGGGGAAATGGCTGTCCTGGAACCATAGATAAACTATGATTCTCACAGCAGAACTGAAGCCCATTATTAGCTCAGAGAAAACTGGCTGTTCATTACCAGAAAGATTACAGATTGATTCTATCTGTCCTACATTTTTACCATTTTAAAATAACTTGTTATACAAACATAACAATATCGATGAGATGTAAAAGAAAGAAAATTGCTCACAACCCTGACACATTAAAAAAAATCTATTTTCATTTTTCTCAATTTCCTCCCAGTCCTGCTCCCTATATGTAATTTTTCCAATGTTAAAACCTAGCAGAGGCATAATTTCATTTCATAGTCTACCTTTTTTTTCAATAAGCATTAGGGCAGAAGTTTTTTTTTTTTTCTGTGTTATTTGAGAATTCTCAGTATGGAATGATAGTGGCCACTTTCAGCTCAGGTCATGCAGGAATCATGTAAGCCCCAGAAGGTCAGTATAAATGCTCTCAGGAAGAAGACTTGCTTCTTTGGCTTGCCATTATGGTTTGCTATATCCATATTTTAAAATGTGGCAATATTTCGTTCCTTTTAACTGCTGAGAAATATTTCACAGTTTGAATAGACCAGCGTCCAGCCAGGTCCAGCAAAGAATCTGAGCAGATGGGTAGGTATGGATCTGCCAAGAAAAATGATTCAGTGCTCAAAAAAAAGATTAAAGTCCAGCTCCTATAGTCTCAAAGCATTGTACAGGGTGTAGTAGCAGGGTTGAGGAAGGAAATAAAGAAAGAACTGTAAATAACCTGGATTAGAAATGAGGATGGAACTAGGAAAAGAGGAGGTGTTTGTAAAAGAAGAGTACTTGGAGCTGGGAAAATAAAATAAATCACAGCCTTGAGATAATTACTGATATAGACTTGCTTATGTCACTGTCTTTATTTGTATCTGAACTCCCCAAATTCGCTTTACCCTCACTTCTTATTAAATTATTTCGATGATAAAATGTTTCAAGAAAACATTGAAAGTGTTATAAAGAGTGGGACAAGTTCTTATGTATTTTCCACTTACCTTCTTCAAATCTCAAAATGTTACCATATTTGCTCAGAGTCATTTTTAAAATGTGTGAACTTTAGAGATAGAACCAAATCCACTTGCTTCTACTTTACACTCATATAAAAGGAGTTTTATTTTTAATTTATATGGGCTTTACCCTCAGCTCCAAAATTAACCAAAATAAATAGATAATGGAGGAGTGTATAAAGAAACTCATTCATATCCAAGTTGCAAAAAAAGATAAAACAGAACCTCAACAAACTGTTGTCTGTATATAACTGCATGTAGTAAGTTAGCGTTTAAAACCTTAAAATCTGCCTGTTGTTAATATAATCTCTATAAGGATTCCCTGTAAACTAGCTTGCTATTTATTTAAAGATAATGGCATAGAAATTTGTTAAATTAAAATCCTCACAATGATCACGAACATGGGGATATTTGATATAAAATTCAGTATTTTCATGCCGTTTATAGCAAATTTGTGTAAGAATTATGACCTTTCAGATTTTCTATATACCTTTAACATTCTTCTGTCATTAGAGTTCATTACCCTGAAATATCCTTGATAGCTTTTACCATTCCTATATGAGGAAGGAAGATTAAAATCATTTTCCTATTTGAAACATATTTCTTTCACTTCCACTGTAGTCTTCATCATTCAAGGGACATAACCAATGCCAGTATACAAGATGTAGACAGAAAAGTTATTACTACAAGTAAAGTCGTTCTTGGAAAAGAGCCTTTAGTATTCTTGCCTTTGGAAATTTGTAACTAGGCCAACATTTAGAAGGTGATAGCAATAGAAACAACCCCCTCCAAAAGAGTAGATACTATCCACTTGATATTTAGATATCACTGTATCACTGTCTTCCCGTTCATCATCTATTTGCTCGAGCAGGCACCAGTAACATCTCCATATGACCTGTCTCATGCAAGTAGAGCCCAAGGACACCTGCTTGCTCCAGGAACATAAAGAGCCTCAAACCATTCCATCAGGTCATGGGAATGAGGTCTATAATTGTTACTGGTATCTGGGATATCAAATATGACGCGGGTAGCTTGTCAGGCTCTGCCGTGCTGTTAGCATACTCTTGTAGTCATCACAAAATCCAGCATTTATTGATGAACCGCGTGGCCACAGGAGCCGGGCCGTGATAGGCTGGTCTGCTGGGTGGAGTTCTGATGAGGGAAGTCCGGATGTGGAAAATGGAGGTCCTCATGGAGGTGGGGGTCGTCTGGCTTATTGTGAGGCTCTGCTGCGGTGGCGGGCCAGGGCTAGAACCTGCCATCCCTCCCGGGCACCTCCTGAGTGGCTGGGCACAGTGAGAGCCAGTAGCAGCTCTGCCCCAGGTCTGTCTCTGGATCAGCATACCTGGGCCGGATTAAAAAAGACTGTTGCAGGGTGGATCTTGATGAGCCGGGCTGTGATAGGCTGGTCTGCTGGGTGGAGTTCTGATGAGGGGAAGTTCGGATGTGGAAAATGGAGGTCCTCATGGAGTGGGGGTCATCTGGGTCCCCCACTCCATGAGGACTCATAAAACACATATATGACTCATAAAATATATACGAGTCATATATTTTATATGACTAAATATAAAATATAAAATATTTTATCTAAATTTTATTTAGATATCAAAGACCATCATTTCCGAACTAAAATTGGCTTACACTATTTGAAAAAATATAAATGAGCTCAGTGGTCCAGAAGGAATATATTTGCAGCTGAAAGAAGATAGTGTCTTTAAATATTCAGGTTAGAGTGTGTATAGCCTTGGCTGATCCTAGCTGTTTTATTCCTATCTAAACTTTTAGCATATGGACTACTCTTGATCTACAGAGTGAGCACTTTAGGGAATGAAGTGTATTACTTTTAAAAGCTTGCAAAATACTATACAGATTTACATAAAGAAATGTGGACAGGTATTGATGGGGACTATTGAGGACAATATTACAATATGTTGTGTGTCTCTCCCCATCCTGTTCCTGTTTAATGGAAAATTTTATTCCTCATTATTTCCAAACAATTACTGAAGGAACTTGGAAAGAAGTTTATCATAAAGAGTTATTGGCCAATGCAATACTATGCAGCTTTTAGGAAAAAAATGAAGTTATGAAATTCACTTATAAATAGATAGACATAGAGTTTCATGCTAAGGAAAAGAATCAGAAGGAGAGGAACAGACATAGAAGGATTATACTAATTTGTGGTATATCAAAAACATAAGATGGGACTAATACCCAAGTACAGTAGAAACAAGGGCCAGTAGGATTGGTCCATGGTTGGAAGTCAGCCTAAGGTGCTAGAGGAAAAGTCAGTTGGAACTGAGAAAGGACCACTGTGACAAAGATAGTTGGAAATGATCACTCTGGATAAGAACTGAATGCTGAAAATAGGTAAAAGAAACAAACACGATAACCTCTCAGTATATGTTTTGCAAATTTGCAAATAATGCCCAAATTTGCAAATTATTTGGGCACAAATAATGCCCAAAAGGGGACTGGGAGAGGTAGATGGAGAGGGAGAGGAAGAGGAGAAGGTCTCTGTTAAGATACGTATCTTTTAGACTGATAAAATTTAAAAACACCAACATGGAAAAGTAAAGCAGCATAGAGTCTAGATTTGTGGATTTTTTCACCACTGTTTTATTTTTTTTATTTTTTTTTTTTAAATTGCAAAAAAAATAAATTATAGACCTTCAGAAAGAACACTGTCCATCATGTTAGAATTTTCTTTTTCCATAAAACTATGGTATAGCTTTGTGGAAGAGCACATGCCTCACATATGTGAGGCTCTGGAGTTAAAATTCTCCATTGTGATCCATTCAATATATAAAGTTTCAAATTATAAGAAAACCTTTTCTAATATTTTCTTAGCCCCCTTGTCTCACTCAACACCCGTTTTTCTTTCTCTTCTTTTTTCGCCTCTTTTACCAAAAGTGGATGTCGTGTGGGAGATATGGCATGTGGGAGAGGGCTTTCCTTATGAGGCAAATAAATGAAATGTTCTCTTAAGAATAGACTTAGATAGGAATTAGCTGAGAGAATAGGCGCAGGTGTAGAATTTTGGAAATACTGAAAAGGGAGAAAACCTTTGATAAATGATGCAGGTTTTCTTTTGTTTCCTTTATGCTTTCCTATTTTTATATATTGTCATTCCCTAAGGCTCTAAACCCTGCATATGCTTCTTTAAATAAATATCACAAGATAAAAAGCCAAGCACATCCAAATCACCAGGCATTGATGCCTGTCTGTGAAATATAATCACACACTAATCATGGACTATAGATTTGCTTTCTTCCCCAAGGCAAGATGTTCCTTGGCACCTGTGGAGGTGAGCCACAGCATGAATGAGCTGTTTTTGACAGTCTTTTCATACAGGAAAGCTTATTGATATATCACCTAAGCACACAATTTAGCAATTCCAATTGGTTTCTGTGTTGCTGTAAAAGTTTTTATCCAGAACACCAAGAGGGCCTTCCTTCACCCTACCTGTTTGTTTACTCCCCTGAAATATCTAAGTATGCTATGTCATAAAACTAGCCACTTGTAATTTAATTAAGTTAAAAAATTATATCATTCTCATTTATTGCGTTTCATATGCTTAATAGTCATAGGTGACCAGCAGCAAACGTACTGGATAGCACAGATAAAGAATATAGCTCCCATTAAAGAAATTTCTTTGGGCCCGAAATTGGCCTATGTCATAGTTACTCGAACTGATTAATTAAGAACTCACAGCATATGCATAGTTAAACTGAAGTTGGGTAAATTCGGGGGTCTACTATCTTTCTGGCCTTCATAAATGTCTAAGAAATGACTCTGTCCTTGATGCTGAATGTATTGTCTTATGTATAGTCTCTGTTGCCTGACATGAAAATATAAGATGGTTGTCACAGTACTTGGGACATAGTAGGTGCTCAGTAAATATTAGCTTATCTATAGAGAAGGTTAGATATATACAGAAACTGTAGGAACATAGAGAATTATAACCAGTCATAAGCTAATTACTAGTCTGTTAATCAAATAATTAAGATATCATGGAGATAATAACCCCAGGGGATTCTACTGAAAATTCTGTTGCTACGATTAAAAGGACAATGGTAGACATACGATAATTTTCAAGGAAACAAGTGGAAAGAAGATCAGACATGATCTGAGAGGAAAAATGATGGCAAGATTAGAGAAACAAAGAAAGAAGGAGGCTAAAATCTACTTAGTAAAAAGACTTTTAAAATATGGATATATGATATTTAATCTTACTTGTTTGTAAATCTTGATGTAAATTTCCTTGCTAAGTACATTGACAATGTTTTGCAGATTGGATTTGTTTGTTTTGGTGAAAGTTAACTCCAAATTAGGAAAATATGGATAAAGTAGTAAGAAATAATATGGCATTTATCAATAGGGCAGAACTACGAGTCTTCTAAGAGGAAGAAAACCCAAAGACAGGCACCAAGCTCATCTAAGTATAGATTCTCCTTATAAGTGCATGTGTCTTTGAGGGTAGGGTCCTTTTTAAATAAAAATAATAATTAGTATTATTTTATTTAAGTAAAAATAATACTAGTTACTTCTTATTCAACGTACACAATTCAGTTGTACATGTATGAATATTATATAAAATAGAATATATATTTTCAAGGTTACCCATTAGAAATTGATTTGATAAAGTCCTGGCAGTGTGATTGCAAAGATCCATTCATCTTATAACACCTGCCGCAGGATGTCTGTCTCTTTTATTTGTAATGACAGGTGAGAACCAGAACTAGCAAACCATGTGTTATCGAAAATAGCATTGCCCCATTTTAGATCCTAGCTGATGTGGTCTGTAATATCTCATTAACTGTAAAAGATCTTTGTCCTAACTGCTACAGAATAAGACCTTGTTTATTTATTTTTTTATTTGTGTGTCTCTGTGTGGTGGGGAGTGGCACTGTTTTCTAATCCATCTACATACTTCATGTGTCTTAATTTCTTCTTCTTTTTTAAATATTGGGGGTATCATAGTTTATAATAGTATGAAATTTATTAGTACTGATATTTGGATTTTTTGAACCGCACCTGGCGGTGCTCAAGGCTGCCTCCGGACTCCATGCTCAACGATCAGCCCTGGCAGGACATGAGGGACATGTGGGGTTTCAGAGCTTGAACCCAACTTGGCCATATGCCAGGCAAGTTCCCTACCAGTAGTGCTATATTTCCAGCCCTGAAGTTGTTGTTTTATAGGTGCAGAATACTGTAACTCTCCCTCCACCAGTGTTTCGAGATCTCTAAACCATTATCCCATGTTCTCTTCCCTCCTCTTCACTCTACCTTCTCACTCTACCCTCCTCCTTCTCTGTCTCATCCTCTCTCCACCCCCTCAGTTTCCGGTTCTTCCAATCACGTCTCAGGGTTTCTTTCCACTGGGTATTGTCTACCCACTTTCTTTGTTCCTTTGTTCTCTGCCTTTGTGCAGGCTCAATGGTGTTTACCTGCTACTTTCTGACTTGCTTCACTGGGCATGACAGCCTCCCGTTCCATCCGGGAGTTGCAACAAGCTGCAAATTTCATCTTTTGTCTCTTTTTTTATAGGACCAATAAGGGTATAATCAGGCAGAAAGCTCAAGTGGTGGGGCACAATCGTAGAATATGCAAAGCTGAGTTCCATCCTTTCTGTGTATAGCTTTGGTGACCTCAGACTACTGCTGGACCTAAGTGTTGTACCTTCAGTCCCACATGCCATGCTAGAGGGATGGAATGGCCCTGGTCTCTCACAGAACTACCGGATGTAGCCCCTAGAAATGTTGAAAACACCAACTGATTTAAAAAATATAGACATAAATATTATTAAAATAGAATAAGTATTTTCAATGGCCTATTGATGTAGTAGAGTTTGGGGTTTCATCATTACCCTTCTCCATGCCAGTTTTTGTTATGGATTTGGAGATTTTGCTTCACTATGCCCTTGGAATATTTCTGGCCTCCTACCTGGAGATATTTTCTCTTCCAGCTGACCATATGGTGGCAGTTTGGCTAGCCTGCTGCTGTCTGTTCTGCACATGGTCATTCAAACAGTGCTCATGCAAATGATAGTGAGGAGGTTTCTTATATTCTTTATCCATCTTTTTACCTTTTTGTACTCTTTTCCCAACAATTGGCCATATCACATACTATATTTATCCTGTTATTTGTATTTAGTATGCAGAGGAACACTTTTGAATATCTTTGCATATATGTGGATATTCACAAATATATATCCAGTAATTTTCAGGGGTTATTCCTGGCTCTGCATTCAGGAATTACTCCTGGCAGTGCTCAGGGGACCATATGGGATACCGGGATCCAACCTGAGTTGGTTGCATGCAAGACAAGCTTGTTGTCCACTGTACTATTGCTCCGGCCTGCTAGTGTGATATATTGGGGGTGGGGAGTTCTTCTTTTCTTTTTTTGGTCACATCTGGTAATACTCAGGGGATACCCCCTGACTCTACACGCAGGATAATAGTCCTGGCAGGTGCTCAGTGACCATATGGGATGCCAGTCGAACCCCAGGTCGTGCAGGCCTTACACCCTACCCTCTGTATTCTCTCTCCAGGCATTTTTTATTGTCTTTAATTTACTGTAAAACTGTAAAATAGTACAATGGATAGGCATACAGCTTTCACTCTGCCAACTGCAGCTCTATCCCTGACACTTCATGTGGTGCTCTGAGCCCTGCCAGGAGCAATGCCTTGGCTGAGAACCAATGGTAAACCCGAGTATCACCTGTGCTCAAACCAAAATAATAAATTTAAAATAAAACATCTAAAATGAAATAATGTGGATAATGTGAGAGTGTATAGTCCGTAGACATTCCTTTACGTATGTAATATTTTATATATTGAAAAATACCAGGAAGTTCTGCAAGTTATTATTCCTGTTCTGATTTTGTTATAATCAGGGCAGGCTAAACATTCACTATAATAAGAACATACATATGTCCTCAGACCTAGTTTTACTAACCTTGGTCAGTCTTAGAAATGATAGTGTTAAATTAAAAATAAGGGAGGGGGCCGGAGCCATAGCACCTAGGGTAGGGCATTTGCCTTGTACATAGCCACTCCAGGTTCTATCCCCAGCATCCCATATGGTCGCCCGAGCATTGCCAGGAGTAATTCCGAGCAAAAAGCCGGGAGTAACCATTGAGCATCGCTGGGTGTGACCCAAAAAGCAAAAATAAAATAAAATAAAATAAAATAAAAAATAAAATAAAAAATAAAAAAATAAAATAAAATAAAAGTAAGGGGGGAAAACTGCCCCTCGAGGTGTTGCAGGTGTGGCTGCAGTGCCTGGCTGTGTCAGCAGGTGGTAGACAGGAGACAGGCTTGTCTACACCCAGGGCTCTGCCCCGTGGGCCCCTGGATAGTTGATGGTCTGACATAGAAAAAGACTGGGCCCCCTAGGATGAACCCAGAGCCATGACAGAGTCTGACAAGCTACCTGTGGTATATTCGGTATACCAAAAACAGTAACAATAATGGACCTCATTCCCAATGAATGAAGACATCACTGGTGCCTACTAGAGCAAACTGATGAACAAAGGGAAGTCAAGTGATATAAGTGATCCAGGTATATACCATATTCTTTTTAAGAAAAGGCTATTTTCTTTTGTTTAGTACTAGAAGTAAAGACACAAAGACACAATTAAAAGTAACCCTTATAGAAATATTTGATTCTTATATATGGTTAGAGCTTTGCAACCACATTCCATCATTTGGTGGATTGGAATTAGGCAGATGCATTAAAGCTATGCAACATGTTCTTTCACTTATTTAGAATTCTAAAGAATCATTCCAACCCTCAGGATTTTACATGAGAGATTTATTTGCAGTTAAGAAAAGCTCAAGATAACCAACATTGTTACCTGTGTTGTAGTCTTGGTATTAACATACCAGTATCTGGTTGAAGAAGTTAAGCTCTATATATCTATAACTCTTCGTAAATAATAGCTTCACTATTTGAATACAATGTAAACTAATATATACCCTCAAATATTTTTTAAAAACAAAAAACTACTTAATAATTAAATAGTATTTGTAGTATTATGGGTGTTGCACTAGATATTTTTTCACATAAATTCAATATCTCTCCACAGGGGAAATTTCTACAGTAATCCTTTTATGAGGGTATTATTACCATTCAGCTCACCTCACAAATTTAAACACTGAAGCTTAGAGCAGTTAGATAAATTGCACAAAATTTCTGTTTTTAGAATAGTTGAATCAGGATCATTTTCTTTATGTTCACAGCTCTTGTTCATACTATGAATTATCATTCTGTGTGAAACAATATTATCTCACTAGATTGCAAATTTTCCATATTTATATCTCCTGAAGTCTGTCATGGAATATTGACATCTAGTAGGAACTCAGAAGGTTTTATTTTTAAACTTCATACATGCATGTGAAAGAAAGGATAAGAAATAAAATATTGTTAATATTACGTTGTTGATATTAATATTGTTAATAATATGTAGTATATAGTACATATAATGATAATAATATAATCCAAAAACACATTCCCTTGCAACTATGATGAAATATATGTAGAAAGGATAATATTTATGTGACATGATTTTTCCTAAGAATGAAGATAAAATACATGTGTTAGTCTACATAGAAAGATAATAGCAGTGTCATACTCTAAGATGTTATTTGATTTTCAAAACTGTAGTCCCAGTAATTTTTTTTTTTCTTTTTGGGTCACACCCGGCAATACTCAGGGCTTACTCCTGGCTCTACACTCAGGAATTACTCCTGGCGGTGCTCGGGGGACCATATGGGATGCGGGATCAAATCCAGGCCGGCATGAGCCTACGGCATGCAAGGCAAATGCCCTACCCACTGGACTATTGCTCCTAGCCCCAAGTACCAGTAATTTTAATGCTAAAAAGCTCAGTCAGAATTAAAAAGAAAATATTCTGTATGCACATAGTATAAATGGCACTTTTGTAGTTTAACATCATATTGTATTTTACATTTGACATATGAATTATGATATTCAAAGCTCACTTGTTTTGTACCTGTAATATTTAATATTTGAGAAACTTGTTCCACAATGCTAAGTTCCATAAATTACTTATAAAGATAATTTCATATATATATATATAAATATATATATTCAAAAATATTTTTGAAGAAAATAATCACCCAATTTTTAAGGGAGTTAGTGGAGTACACACATGCAACATAATAATAGTACAC